>PYAF01005951.1:276040-290228 GCA_007407185.1 Glycine tomentella
AATAAAATTAATTTTGGAAATTAGATAATATTTAGTGATCTTTATAATTTAATTGATTATAGCCTAGCCACAACAACTTTAACTATTTAAATTATATATTAAGAGTCTCTAGATCACATAAGGTAAATAATATTAATTTTAATTAATCATAATATAATATAGTAGATATTATCCCACAAGAATTTCTATTATATTTTTGTATGATTAATTAGGATAAGATATTAATTTATTTTTTTTGATTTGCCCACAGGGATCAAGAAATATAACTTGATAGTTTTATCAAAATATTTATGTGAATTTAATTGAATTAAAATTTTAGCCCACAGGCAAATTTTATGTCGCTAAATTCATAATTTTATAAGCATGACTTACATTGGTAAAGCATGATACATTATTTTTGTCTCAAATTTTAATGATAAGCATATATGTTGAATTATTTTGCAACTATACAACCTATTAATACAATTGATGTCCCAAAATTGAGAGGGGATTATTTTTTTATCTAGAAGGAAAAGATTTTACTGACGTTAGGGTATATGAACATTGATTATGCTAACTTGAAACTAAGCCACTAGCAATTACAGAGAACTATATATATTATGGTATATAGGTTGGTATTAAGGGCTCAGTTGAATAGTATGACAATGTGAGAGTGTTCCTAAAGTACATTGATGAACAATTTGAAACTTCAGGGAAGACATTAACAATACCTTAATAATTAAATTTTCTTCCATGAAGCTCAATACTCTGAGGGGTGTGCATGAGCACATCATGCATATGAGGAACATTGCAGCTCAACTAAAAAAACTCTAAAGGAGGACATGTTTGACTCCTTTTTGGTGTATTTTATTCTGAATACTCTCCCAGCACCATATGGTCCCTTTAAAATATCCGGCAACACACATAAAGACAAATGGTCTATTAATGAACTCATGACCATGTGTGTTCAGGAAGAGGGGAGGTTGCAGTTGGAACAAGGAGAGAGTTCTCTTATGATGACTGAAAGGAAGGATAATAAGAAAGGCCATAAGAACAAGGGAAGTGGTAAAATACCACCTCAAGCTGGAATTAAGAAATAATCCAGGTGTTTCTTCTACAAAAGGAATAAAGATTGTCCTAAGTTCAAGCTATGGTTTGGAAAAGAAAGGTATGCCTACCTCTTTAGTTTGTTATGAATCTAATATGATTAATCATAACACATGGTGGATTGATTTGCAATATGGTCTTTTCTATATTAATTTGCAAAATGACACCACTTATGATGTTGTGCATGTTAATGTTGGCACAAAACAATGTGTTATGAATGAGGATTTCTCTATGTTGTGGCACCTAAATTAGGACACATCTCTATCGAGAGAATTAAGATATTGGCAAATGAAGGGGTACTTAGTGCTTTGGATTTTGCTGATTTTGATACTTGTATAGATTGCATTAAGGGTAAGGAAACTAACAAGTCTAAAAAGGGTGCAAAGAGGAGCTCAAATCTATTAGAAATCATACATACAAATATTTGTTGTCCAGATATGGACGCAACCAAAATACTTTATCACCTTCATAGATGATTTTTCACAATATATGTATCTCTACTTACTTTGTTCTAAAGATGAAGTTTTAGATGCCTTTAAAGTTTTCAAGGCTGAAGTGGAGAAACAATGTGGAAAGCAAATTAAAATTGTGAGATTCGATAGAGGTGATGAATACTATGGTAGATACACGTAGAATGGACAAGCACCTAATCTATTTGTGAAATTTCTTCAAGAACATGAGATTGTTGCCCAGTACACTATGCCTGGTTCTTCGGATCAGAATGGTGTGGCAAAAAGGAAGAAACCGAACCTTAATGGACATGGTGCAAAGTATGCTTAGTAGTTCCAAGCTTCCTAAGTCATTGTGGACTGAAGCATTGAAGATGACAGTGTACATATTGAACTGAGTTCCAAACTAAGGTTGTCCCAAAGACACTATTTGAGTTATTTAAGAGTTGGAAACCAAGTTTACGACATGTACGCGTTTGGGGATGCCTGTCTGAAGTGAGAATATATAACCCACAAGAAAAGAAGCTTGGCCCAAGGACCATTAGTGGATACTTCATTGGATGTGTTGAAAGGTCTAAGGGATACAATTTTTACTGTCCATTTCATAGTACAAGGATTGTGGAATCAAGAAATGTTGAATTTTTTGAGAATGACTTCATTAGTGGGAGCGATCAATCCAGAGATTTTGTTTCTGAGAAGGATCATTCAGTTACTCAACCATTCACTTCAAATCTTAGATTGGTTGTTATTAACAATACCCTTATAGCTCAATCGGGTGTTGTGCAACCTACCATTCAAGATGCACAACCTGCTGATAGTCTAGTAGATTAAGTTGTTCATGAGGAGCAAGAAGAAATTGTTGATCAACCAATTGAACAACAAGTTCCTCAAGAAGATAATGAAACAACATTAAGGAGATCTACCAGAATAAAGAAATCAGCGATATCGAGTGATTTTGTTATGTATCTACAAGAATCTGACTATATTATTGGAGCTGAAAATGATCCCAAAACGTTTTCACAAGCCATGAGTTCTAAAGAATCAAACTTGTGGTATGATGTTATCAAAGATGAGATGAATTCTATGGCATCGAATGGAGTCTGCAATCTTGTTCAGTTACTTGATGGTACAAAAGCCATTGGATGTAAATGAGTCTTTCTAAGAAATACTCATTAGGCAACATTGAAAGATATAAAGCAAGACTCGTATCCAAGAAATTTAATCAAAAGGAAGGAATCGACTACAAGGAAACATTTTTCCTGTATCTAAGAAAGATTCTCTTCGCATCATTCTAGCACTGGTTACACATTTTGACTTAGAGTTGCAACAAATGGATGTGAAAACAGCCTTTCTCAATGGAGATATAGAGGAAGAGGTTTATATGAAACAACCTAAAGGATTCTCCTCTCTAAGGGTGAGCAATTGATATGCAAGCTTAAGAAATCTATATATGAAACAAGTCTCCCGGCAGTGGTACTTAAAATTTCATGATGTTATTTCTTCATTTGGTTTCGTAGAAAATGTTATGAATCATTGTATATACCAGAAGGTCAGTGGAAGCAAAATTTGTTTCCTTATTTTATATGTAGATGATATTTTACTTCAACCAATGACAAGGGTTTTGCTATATGAGATGAAATAATTTCTCTCTAAGAACTTTGATATGAAGGGTGATAAGTTTAATTTAAGCCAGTGCCCGAAATTCAGCTATAAAAAAATGAAGAACATTTCGTATGCTTCGGCTATTGGAAGCCTTATGTATGCTCAGGTCTACACAAGACCTGATATTGTTTTTGCGGTTGGAGTGTTAAGGAGATATCAAAGTAACCTAGGTTTATACCACTGGAAAGTTGCAAAGAAAGTGATGAGATACCTTTAGGAAACTAAAGACTATATGCTTATGTACAGACAGACTAACAACTTGGAAGTGATTGACTACTCAGATTCAGACTACGCTGGCTGCGTTGAAGTTAATAACTTCGGGATATATTTTTATGCTAGCCAGTGGAGCTGTGTCTTGGAGAAGTGTCAGGGCAGACCTTAATTGACTGCTACTTCCACTATAGAGGTTGAGTTTGTTTCTTGTTTTAAGACTACCGGAACATGGTGTATGGATAAGGAGTTTCATTTTGGGCTTAGAGTTATGGATTTCATTTCTAGGCTATTGAAGATATACTATGATAATTCAGCTACTATTTTTATGGCTAAGAATAACAAAAGTTGTAGTCGAAGCAAAAACATCGACATTAAGTATCTAGCCATAAGAGAATGTGCTAAAGATAATATAGTGGTTATTGAACACATTAGCACTGAATTAATGACTTTTGATCCTTTAACTAAGGGCATGCCACCATTCAAATTTAAGGATCATGTGGAAAGGATGGGACTTGGTTCCCATATGTGATTTTTATTGTAAGAATGATATTAAGAAACTCTATTGTGATGTTTTTTATTCAGTTTATGCGCATCTACAGTTATTTATTCTGAGAAACATCAATTAAGTTTGGACCTAGAATAATATTCATTAAGTTGTATAGGCTTGAGAAATATAATGCAATGTAATACATGGAAGATACTACTCGCTCATTATTAAGAGGACTTATCGCCATGATTCATGCATTTTATTTCTTGTTATATAAATTAAGGGACATGTCGACCAAGTGGGAGAATGTTGGTTTTTATTTTAAAATTATAAAATATATGTAACCAACCTGATAGTGGTCAACAATAATTCAGGAAACTAAACACTACCCACATCCCCTATTTTTTTGCAACGTTAACGTCCCTTCTTTTAACACACCGTAACTGACCCTTTGATGGCAAGGGGTCTATAAAAAAGTGTGTCTACAGCCTTCTTGGGTCCCTGAACTCATTCTATATACATCAGCATATACACTATCTAGTGCTTTAGAATCAGAGTTTAGAAGACTCAAGAGAGATCTTCAGTGCAATCCAAATACTCAAAATCGTGAGCAATGGCGGGAGGTATTTATGATTTTATTTTTTCCGCACTTAATCTAATTACTTATATTGTTTATGTATAAGCATGATTAGATTATTTAGTTTTTCTTACATTCTTATGTATAAGCAAGAGTAATATTATTTCTCTGCTCCTTGATAATGTTGGTTGGCTGATAGGTGATGGCCACAATATCAATTTTTGGTATGATCGATTGTTGCACGAATCCATTTCTTAATGGATGCACCTACCTCCTTCCTTGAGTTCCATTCAATCCACTGTTATCTTTAACGTGTGCCAAAAGCTTCTTGCTCTCCCTTTTCAAGAATTCCTACTTCCCAAATCTATCTATGCGTGATCAATTTAATATAATTCAAAGTTCCTTGTGTTATTTTGAAGTTATTTTTTTTCTGGTTCCGTTCCTGGCTAAGCCGAAATAGCCTCAGGGTCTTTGTAACTTGATTATTGCTGTAGTTTTCTACCTTAGGAAATCTCTCGTCAGGAACCATGTCGAATTCTCTTGATGATTTTTCTATTTTTTAGTCATTTGATATAAGAAGCTTATTTCATGACAGCATGGGGAGTGCTTTGGGTTGTTTCTCTGAAAATCTTGGTGTTTTCCTCCTTGGAAGCAGATTTGGTAACCACCATGTTAGCTATTGAAATTGCTGCCTCTTGAAATTGGAGATTCTTATGGTTGGAATGTGATTCTTTTATCATAGTGGATGTTTTTCAAATATCTCAGCCTAGTGCCTTAACGTTTACACAATAGATAGAACAACGAGTTAATTACATGCAACACAGTCTATGCAGTTTGTTGTTACCCATATATTCAAACAATCTAGTTGGGATAAATGGGAATATTTTGATGATTGCTAACTACCTGTCTCTATTCAAAAAAAATATTCAGTTACCCATCTTCCTCTTTCTGCTGTAAACTTATTAATTAAATAGGTTGTTTACTAAAAAAGATACTCAAGAGAAAGAACTGGTAGAGGAAAATTAGCAAGAAAAATTTAAAATAAAATATGTATGAGACTTTACAAAATAAAAAGTTAATTGCGCATGAATTTTTTTTTTCCTTATTACAAAATAAAAAGACACAAGCCAAATAGAAAACAAGATCTCACAGTCCTTGATGAATGAAACAATCACAATCCTTGATGAATGAAACAATGTTATAACTTGTTTCAAGCATGATTATACATCTTAATTGTCTTAAATATAGACGACTTTATTAGAGAAAGACAATTCTACATATAGACAATTGCTAAGTTTTAATGAATTATTCCCTCTTCGAGCAAGTTAAGATGCATAAAATGAGTTTCTCCATGATGGACTTTTGTTGACCTGTGCTCTCAACATTCATCTAGAGATATTCTTTTCATCACAAAAATGTGGAAAATGTTTTGCTTGCTTTTAATTTATCTTTCTCTATAACTTAGGTATCTAAATCTTCATTTATAAGGACAAAATTCATGATAAAGATAGCACATATACAAAACAGGATGATAAGGAATCTTTCTAGATCCATGACTATTAATGTGAAGTGATTTTTATTTATAAGTCTAACTCTACAAATGCAACATGTCAAACACAATTGACTGTGAACCTATGCACCCAAGTTTAGTGCTTGCTTAAGCATTGAATGAATACTTGTGCTATGGTTGAAAAGAGCTAATACTTTTCTTATGGTAGATAAGTTTGGAGCTGCTATGGCCCTTGTTAAATCTGACATAGGTGGTAACATATCAGTATGTTTTTGTCAATTGCTCTATCTGACTCTTATGTGACCATATACTTTGTAGATACTTTCTTACAGCTTTAGTAACATGGTATAGCTATACATTAGTGTTTGGTTGTCATTCATCTTGTTTTAATTCGTGGGTTTCTATCTGACTTGCATAAAAAGTTTTTTATTTTAACTTGCTTAACAATTATAAGTGTGTACATTATCTAAATCTTAATATTGGTATCATATGCTATTTGTTCTAACTATATACTATATTGACTTTCTTATCAGAGATTGGAAATTATGTATTCTTCCAATCCATCCAGATAACTAATATTGGGACTCACATTATTATCAATCAAAAGCTCAGTGGTTTTGGGCTACAAATGCATTATCCTAGACATTGTGCTCTCACTTTAATGTTCTGCTTATTGTTTGAATGTTTATGTCTGAGTTACTATTTTCTATTTTAATTTTTAAATTTTTAATTTTTTTTTTTACAGAACGGTACCCATTGCAATGGACAGAGCTATCAAAGAGAAAGTGTCTAGTATTGTGCAGCATAGTGTTAAAAACCACTTCTATATGATACAAATACAATTTATAATGTGTTGGTGTCCTTTTATATGTGTGTGTGTGTGTGTGTGTGTGTGTGTGTGTGTGTTTATGAATTATTATATGAACATGGACCAAATCTCTCTATTATTCAATTTGGTTCTTAAAATTTTAAAATATTTAATATGGTCTTTTAATTTTCAAAAAAAATGTTCAAGATTATACTTTCATTTATTTTTGTTAATGTCAATTTGGATAGAAGGACAACATCAAACTTTTTTTTTAAAAAAAAATAGAGGATCAAATTAAACATTTTAAAAATACAAAAGCCAATTTGAAAAATATAAATAAAAAAGGCAACAAAAGAATAATTTGACCTAAATATTTCATACGTTGTAAGATAGAACAAATCCAATTTAATATTATGCTTCAAATACAAGAAAAATCATTTGAAACCAATAAACATACTTGCAGAGTGCACGTTCAACAATGATATCACTCATGCAATGAATGCTTACTCAATTGCATGGAGATTTTTACCAATTTGAGTGATTAGTACAAACACTTCCATTAACATGCTACAACAATAATGGACTACCTACACTACTAGAAAAAGCATTTTTTTGACAGCAAAATAACGAAGGTTCCCCAATAACCGTCTTATATCAAAATGTGGTGGCAATTTTGTAATATGGATGACTTCAACAACGACGGTTTTACATAAACCGTTTTAAAAACATGCATTCAATGATGGTTTTTTGTAAAACCATTGTGTTTTCATTTTTGTTCCAGCAAATCAAAAGGCTTGTGTCTCACTCACTCACTCACACTCATAGCAGTGTAAAGAGATTAGAGAGAGCCCTAAACTAAAACCCCAAAAATTTCATCGCCGCAATGGACATGCATCAAAGATGACAAAGACCTCGACCTCGGTGACTTCGATTTGGACATTAATCGGTTTCTTACTCGCTCGATTAGTGACACAGTGACTTGCTCACTCTTCTTCAGATCTTGATCTCAATAAGTTCATCGATTCCCACCGCAAGAGCCCCAACCCCACACACCACCCTCCCTCCGTCGTCCAGATCTTCGTCTTCCAGCTCTGCAAGGGTGTTGCTCATAATTGAGCACCTTTTAGATTAATATTCTATTCTTCTTAGAGTTTTATTTTCTCACTCTAACTTAGCTTTTGTCTTAGGCAAACAATTAGGCTTAATTGATAATTGTTGCTTATTTTAAGATTTTTTTGCTTACTTGACCTATCTTCCTTGTGTAGGACCTAGAGGATTCTACAGAACTCCCAATGGAGCATGAGTAGTCACTGGAAAGATAAGGTAAAGAGCTACAATTTTTCAGAGATAAACCGAGGTCAATTCTGTCATTTAAAGGTCATTTTAGGCTTGAAAGTTAGAACCTCTGTACTTGAGTTTTGGGCAATGAGTTGGGCTTTGATTGGTGTAATTAGTATAATTAGTTAGATTAGATGGGCCTAATCAGGATCCATCCCTTCCTACTGACTCAGTCACTATATATTAGTATAATTAGTTAGTTAGAGATATTTACTATTTTCATTTTGGCACAAACAAATTTTTTAGTCTTTTTACAAGTTTTCAAAATTAAAATATTTTCCCTCTTTTTCTCTCAATTGTTCTTCATTGTTTTTCACTTTTCTTCATTGTTCTTCAATTCTCTTATTCATTTCATTTCTTTTCTTCTATTTTCTTGCACAAATCTCGTGGCTCTTCCAGTAATGATAATCATGGAAGGCTAAACAATCAATCAATCCAAGGATCTTCCAAGCAAGGAGAATTTGAGTTTTTGTTTGGTATTTCAATTTATGTGAGAATGTTCAGTTTCCTCTTCAATCCTCTATTCAATTTTCAGGATTATGAATGTGTTTAGGATTAAAACGGATTAGGTTATGGATTAATTTCCTAATTTCAAATTTTAATCACAGATTGTTTGGATGATATTTCAATTAGGTTTGTGGTTTCAATTAATTTAGGAGTAAATTTGATTGAACTGCTTCTAATGACAATGAATGAACTTTGATAATAAGATCATTATATGAGAACTATGATAATTTTCATTGCTTGGTTTGGTGAATTGGATTGATATTCTTTAATCTATTTTACAATATCTTTTATCAATTCTGTAAGTTTTTACATTTTTCTGCAATTTTAGTTTAAAACCCCCATAATGTTCAGTGTATTGAAGTTGGAACCAAATTGGTCTTATCTTTGAGTCGACTTAGGTTAATCCTGTACTACAGAATTAACGTAGTTTTATTTGTTTCGAAGCGGTACGACATTAGTTATGAGCTCACTGCCACAACCACGATGTCCTTCACCAAGATCTCAAGCCTTAGAACCTTCTCCTTGACCACCACAAGGGTATTCTTAAGGTCGTTGATCTCAGCCTCAATCGTGCCTTCACCGTCCCTTTTAAGAGCTACACTCACGAGATCATTACTCTCTAGTATAGAGCCCCCGAGGTTCTCCTTTGCTCTACCCATTACTCCACTGGGGTTGATATCTGGTCTGTTGGCTACATCTTTGGTCAGTCACTCCTCTCACTCTCTCTCTCTCTCTCACTCTCTCTCTCTCTCTCTCTCTCTCTCTCTCTCTCTCTCATTTCTTTGTAACCAACCAAACTATAATTATCTAGACCACTAGTATTTTTTTGCAACTGAAATGGTTAGGAGGCAAGCTCTGTTTCCAGGGGATTCTAAATTCCAGCAGCTCATTCACATATTCAAGTATAACTAATAACGTTTTTTTATTTGTTTGTAGGTAGATTTTAGTAGTCACATTTCATATCTTCCTCTTCATACTCAATTGATTCAACTATGGTGTTTGCCAAAAAAAATTTACCATTCAAGCATGTTGGGAACTCCAACAGAGGAGAATTGGCCAGGAGTTACTTCTCTGTGTGATTGGAATGTATACCCATGCTAGGAACCTTAAAGCTTGGCAAAGAATGTGCCTGCTTTAGGACCTGATGGTCTCGACCTTCTCTCGGTTAGTATTTGTATTTTATCTCTTAAATGTTTTATGCTTCTAAATTCATAACCCTTGTCATAAATTACATACACTTATTTGTAGAACATCTAATTTTAGGTTCAATTAATTTGTTGGTCTATGAACTTTTACATAATTTTAATAAGGTTTATAAACATTTTTTTTGTTTCAAGTAGGTCCTGAACTTGTCATTATTTTTTAATTTTGGTGGAAATTATTTTCAGTCTCGGTCAAAGATATAGATGTGGGTGATTGATATTAGGATTTTGCTTCTAGTTTTATTTTCAGCCATGTGTAGTCTTGAAATAGTTGCAATGGGTAATAGCAAGATCAATTTCAATTTCATTAACGTATGAATGAAATATAGTTGCAGCTGTTATATTTTACTATTTGGTTTGAGTGAAATGTCTTGCTTGTGACCCATTCTACATAATAACAATTACAGCTGATTATTCTGTCTATATATACTTAAGTGTTACTGATTTGTAAGCAAATTGTATTGAATACAAAAAATTATCTTTGATGTTGACCCTCTCATTGCCTTGCAGAATATGTTAATGTCACATGCCAAGGCTGTTGATTTATACCGCAAACGGAACAAACACTTCCTCTTACCAGGTACTTTGTTACTTTTCCTTTCTCTGCTTTCAAATATGTTCAAGTAACAACAATTATTAACCTAAAAAATAAATAAATTTTAATTTGTTGGAGCTATGCCCCCCTGAAATATTTAAGATATTGTTTGACTTGTTTCTGTTGATGGGAATTTTATGAAACAACAATAGATTGAAGGTGCACCTTTTGAAGATGGTAAGGGTTTAAGCAACTGGGATGCTTTTAGTCATACACCAAATAAATGGTGACTTGTAATTCATTTCAGTCCATCTTGATTTATTATGTTGCATACAGTTATATAATTATAATGATATACATGAATAATCACTATGAAATTTGATCAATTTTCAAGTAAGATAAAAAATGATGAGAATGGTGATATTGCAAATGATTATTATCATTGATGAAATGTACAGTGAAAGCTTTAAAGAAAGCTAGTGGTGTTATGTTTCGTGAGGAGGTTATGCCTGATTTTTTCCCTTGCAGAAATTATAAATTTTTATGTCTCTTTTCCCCTTTCAGACATGAATATTCATCTTTGAATAAAGAAAATAAAATTTTATTTTGGATATTTAAAATCTAAAATGGTTATCTGTTTGTAGAAGCTATGTAAATGGCTTGTTCAACTTCTTATGACACTTGATTACTTGCATGTGAACCATATTCTTCATCGCAATGTCAAGGTTAGCTACAGAATCTTCTTTGTGCTTAGTGACAACATTCCTATTTCCATCTAATTTCCTTCAAGAAAAATATATTAATGATAACTACATGATTCTATCAGTGTCCAAATATATTCTTGACAAAAATATCATGAAAATAGTCTTCCTTTAAAAGCTTGGCAATCTCATAAAGATAAAGTTTAGTTACTTGTATACTGCTTGAGTTATTTTATAATATTCTTGACATTATTTCATCATCCAATTTTATTTTTTTTGTGTGTGTATTATTGTTGTCCTCATTTATAATTATTAGCATCTTCTGATGTTGCTTCATTTATAATTATTGTCATCAAGTTTCAGTCTCATTCTGGATCACTTAGCTGATTCTATTAATGTCAAGATAAAAAAACAAAGGAAAGATCTATAATTACCCGAAAAAATTGATCACAGTTTCAATGAATTTGTCTACGAATTTTGACAATTGGGTATGAGTGGTAGTTGAAAATGATAGGAATACTTCAATACAACCAAGAGGGGGGTGAATTGGTTGAACCTTGGTATTTAAAAATTTTGTAATCAGAGTTTCCACAGGATCTTTATCACTTTAAAAAAAATTGTTTTGAAACCAACAATCTTATATTCAATCAAATTCCTCTGTCAAGAAAGTCAATAGACAATTGAAATCTTTTATGTGCAAATAATTTGATTCACAAACCAAAGCAATAAGGAGATGAAGAGAATAGAATAAAGATCAACCACAATTTTATACTGGTTTACTTCAAACACTATGAAGCTACATCCAGTTCTTCCACTCAACACTAGAATGGAGTTCCACTATTGCAAATTAAAATTCTTACAAGATATTACAAGCCTCTCTTTATCAACCCTAGATAAGCTTCAGAGATCTAAAACACTATTAGATCCTTAGAGACCAACCCCACTGAGAACACTACTCAGCAACCCCTAGAGAAACACTATCTCTAGTTATCATGCAAGAAACCCATTTACAATAAGCCAATCTTTACAGAAACTGAATAACAGAGATACAACTTCAAAGTTTAAGGAAAGAAGTCACATGATGATCCAATGAATGATGTACATATGAATGATTAAATCAGGTTGAAAGTTGAAAACAAATTCAGAACATTGCTTCCTTAAAACTTTGAAAAGAAACTTCTTGCTTTTTACATCAATTAACAATTCATGAATGTTTTGTGAAAGCAAGAACTCTATGAACCCACAGAATCACAAAAGAATATTTGGAAAGCCATTGAATGCTCAGAAATACGAATTGGTCAAGTTAGAAAAACAGCTGAGCAAAGGTTCTATTTATAACAAACTTTTGTAACCGTTGGTAATCGATTAAATACGCTACTGTAATCGATTATTTTGCTTATGTAATCGATTAAATCAAGCTAGTAATCGATTAAGTTGTTCATCAACTTTTCTGGGTATGATTAACTAACAAAATAATCGATTTTCTGACGAGTAATCGATTACACCAAAAAGATGTTCAATAATGAAAACACTGTGTAATCGATTACATCCTTTTGTAATCGATTAAACCAGGAAGATGTATAAAACGAGTTTGAACTATATAATCGATTACAATCTCTGGTAATCGATTCAGCCAAAAAGCTTCTAAGCCAATAAATGTATTGGGTAATCGATTATGACAGAAAGCATGTAAGCATATCATATGATGTAATTGATTACTGTCTTGGGTAATCGATTAAGACAGAAAGATGATTTTTAGTTTTAGCTGATGTAATCGATTACAGTTCATTGGTAATCGATTACAATGTTCATCAAGGCAGTTTAAAAGTAAATCAAGTTAAAATAATCGATTAACCCGATGCGTACTCGATTACACTGTTCTTAAAAAGATTTCCAGAAAATACAAAGAACAAAATAATCGATTCTTTTCTCAAAATAATCGATTAAACCAGCAAGAAACTTATTTTTCCAAAAGCCTTTTGATTTGATTTAAAAACTTAAGCAATTTTATCAAAACCTTGTGAACTCTATATCTTAAACATATAGAATCAATGAATGATGTGAATGCAATGCACTTGGATCACCAGAAATGTTTTCTTCCTTTTACATTCAATCACAAATTAATCTTCAAGGCTTCATGGCATGTTGAAAGTTCAAAACCTTTTTTCTTGAATCAATTTATCCTTTGTGCTTCAAGCAGCTCCCCCTCAATTCAACAATCTCCCTCTTTTTTGCTTTAAACATGCCAAATTTTTAATTGAATAGCATTGGGTCTTGTGATTAATTTGAGGAAGCATCAAAGTTTTTATCTAAGCTTTTCACACCTGAAAATCAATCAATATCTTTCCAAGAACAAGTGTTAAAAGCTTCTGTGATTGACTTAGCATTCATTCACATGATATATCAATATAAAGCAATCATTTTTAACAGTTATCTCCCCCTAAATTTCTCAAATTATGCAGACCAAATTTTTACTTAAAAACGTTCACAAAAACAGGGGCAAACAGAGGAGTATGCAGAGCACATCAAAATTCAATTTTTCTCCCCCTATTTGGATTTTTAAAGTCAAAAACGCAAGCACAACGGATTAAAGTAAACTGAATCATAATATTACATTAATATGGAGGGAAAGTTACAAACTTAAGAAAGAAAAAACAGAAAAAACATAACAAAAAAAACTAAGACTCAAAAGTCTTCTGAATCATCCATCCTAAGTTGGGCTTCAATGGCATCTAGCCTATCATTAATCTCTCTAAAGGATCCTTGAGTTTCAGCCTTGAATTCATGATGCATGTTGAGTAGCGTATCCATCTTGCTCAGCATGAGAGATTCAAAAGGAGTGTAGAGAGGCTGAGCAGGATCCATTGAGTCTTCAGAGGTGTCTTCTTGAACACCAGCATCAGCAGGATTAGGTTGTGGCATTTGTAAGGGCACTTGTTGTTGTTGCCCTGCCATCACCCAACCATCAGGTGTTTTAACCAATCCAAGCTTGGTTAAATGCTTTTGTTGGATAAGACTATTTGAGGAGTTAGTATTGTCTACTACCTCATTCGTCACATCAATATTGAAATACTCAATAAACCTTGACACAAGAATTGGGTAAGGGAAAAGAT
>PYAF01005951.1:290328-324967 GCA_007407185.1 Glycine tomentella
AAAAATAATGACCCAATTCATTGGTATAGAGTGCTTCAGACCATACACAAGCTGAAGATCTTCATCAGTTGGTTGGGCATGATTGGTTCCCCTTGGGGTGAGGACATAGGTAATGATATAATGGAGCAACATGTCCTCCGAGGTCATAGGGCCAGTGCCCAACCTATTCCTGAGTTGCATATCAGGGTTAGTAAGCATACCTCTATAGGTATCTATTTTACTGTAACCCTCAGGATTTTCTTCAAAATTTCTCTCCCCCTCACATATTACCCCAGCAACTGCTTCCCAAATTTCAGGAGTTATGATCATCTCAACCCCTTTGACAACAGATTTAATTTCCCCACTCATAGACCCTTTAATACAGGTATAGAAGACCTTTACCAAATCAGGGTAGTAGGTTCCCTTCATCTCTACAAATTGCCTAAGGCCTTGGTTTTCTAGATAGGCAGGAAACAGAAAACCTTCCTTAGTGAACCAATCTAGACTAAGGTATTTTGGTGAACTGATAGGCTTAGTTGCAAAGAACTGCAGATAGTTTATCCTATCAGCCTCTTTGTTGAACCAAATGTCCAACCTATTTGGGGGTGTTTGAGGCTATGGATTGGATGAGGATTCTCCTACTTTCCTTTTACCAGTTCTACTACGTTTTGGGGTAGACATTTTAGGAACACTACAAAGGTTTACAGAGAGCTAAGACACAAAGAAAATGATCAAGAGAAGATGAAGATATTGGTGCAAAGGCAAATAGTGATGTAAGGCATGTATTTATAGATGAAATTAAGCACCAACGTTCAATTTATTCAAAAATATAAATGTTATAGGCAGTTAATACAAATCAATGATGATTAGATACGAGATTGATTGGATTGGGCAGTTACCAAATCAGAAAAAAACTGTCAGAATTCAAACAACGGCGTAAATAATCGATTAAAAGGTAGTGTAATCGATTATTTCATACACTGCAAGAACAAAAATACACACATGGTAATCGATTATCCCGTAAGGTAATCGATTATTTGCCCATTAATCAGATGTAGAAGAAGACATGTAATCGATTATATGCCAATGTAATCGATTATGTTATAGATGAGGGAGTTTTTTTTGCAAGTATCAAAGCTTGATGTAATCGATTATTCCAGAAAGACAATTACTTCTAACAATGAAGATAATCGATTACAAGTCTTTAGTAATCGATTATTCCAGTGAGACATGCAATCATTTAAAGAAATTTAATCAATGTAATCAATTATCCCGATGTGTAATCGATTATTCCAGAAACATTTGAAATCTGGCAATGTGAAGAATAATCGATTACCATATATGTGTAATCGATTACGTGAGCATAAATTTCATACAGAATGTGATATTTAATGCTTTTAATCGATTAACCCGTGTTGTAATCGATTATTCCAGTACGTATAACAGATATAAAGCACTTGGCAGCTTTTACACAGGTTTCTAAACAATCATACACACTTGTGACATTTTGGCTTTGATTCAACACACAAAACACATATAAAACAAGCTAGTTTATGTTACTTTCATCTAGAATACCTAGCATGTTTCTTAGTGTATAAAATCTATCCCTTGATAATGGTTTTGTGAATATATCAGCAAGTTGATTATTGGTGTCAATGAATTATACCTTTATGTTACCTTTTTGAACCTGATCCCTGAGGAAATGATGTCTGATCTCAATATGCTTTGTCCTTGAATGCATTATTAGATTCTTTGATATGTTTATAGCACTTGTATTGTCACATAGCAGAGGAATTTCATTCAGTTCTACTCCATAGTCTTGCATTTGTTGTTTTAGCCACAAGCTTTGTGCACAACAACTTCTAGCTGAGATGTATTCAGCTTCAGCAGTAGACAATGCAACACAAGATTGTTTCTTGCAATGCCATGAGATTAATGAACTTCCTAGAAGATGACAAGTGCCACTTGTGCTTTTTCTATCTAATTTGCACCCTGCAAAATCAGAGTCAGAATAACCAATAATATTGATAGAAGCACCTTTTGGATACCAAAGACCAACTCTAGGTGTAGCTTTGAGATATTTAAGGATCCTTTTTATAGCAGTAAGATGAGACTCTTTGGGATTTGCTTGATATCTTGCACATAAGCAAACACTGAGCATTATATCAGGTCTACTAGCTGTTAGGTAGAGCAAAGATCCAATCATTCCTCTATACTTAGACTCATCAACTTTCTTTCCACTTTCATCTGAATCAAGATATGTTGATTTAGCCATGGGAGTTGCAGCATCCCTGCTTTTCTCCATCTCAAACTTCTTGATAATTTCAAGACAATACTTGGATTAATTGAGAAAGGTTCCATTCTTCAATTGCTTTACTTGAAGTCCAAGGAAGAATGTTAGTTCACCCATCATTGACATCTCAAATTCTTTCTGCATAGCTGATGAAAAATTCTTACACAAGTGATTAGTAGAACCAAAAATTATATCATCCACATAAATTTGAACCAATAGGAAATCATTGTCATGCCTTTTGATAAACAAGATTTTATCAACATTACCCCTTGTGAAAGATTATTCAAGCAGAAATTTGCTTAACCTTTCATACCATTGTCTAGGAGCTTGTTTCAAACCATAAAGTGCCTTTTTCAGTTTATAAACATAGTTTGGATGTTTAAAATCAGTAAAATCAGGAGGTTGTTCAACATATATGTCCTCCTCAATTTATCCATTCAAAAATGCACTTTTAACATCCATTTGAAAAAGTTTGAAATTCATGAGACATGCATATGCAAGTAATAACCTGATTGCTTCCAATCTTGCAACTGGAGCAAAAGTTTCCTCATAGTCTATGCCTTCCTCTTGATTATAGCCTTTAGCAACCAATCTAGCCTTATTTCTTACTATGATTCCACTTTCATCAAGTTTATTTCTGAAAACCCATTTTGTGCCAATGGGTTTAAGAGAAGATGGTCTGGGAACAAGTTCCCAAACTTCATTCCTCTTAAACTGATTAAGCTCATCATGCATTGCATGCATCCAATGTTCATCATTCAAGGCTTGCTCAATGTTCTTAGGTTCAATTTGAGAAACAAAAGCCATATCGCAACATAGGTTCTTTAATGAGGATCTAGTAGATACTCCCTTTGAAACTTCACCTATGATGTTGTCAAGTGATAAATCTCTTGTTGTTCTCCAATCTTTAGGCACTTGAACAGGTGTTGTGGGTTTTGTTTCAGCACTTGGTTCTTCATCTTTGGTTGAGGATTTGTCCAATTCAATAAACTCTTCTAGTTGTCCTGCATCACCATCAATCTCTTTTTCCTCCTTAGAAGGATTAGTCTCATCACAAACCACATGCACAGATTCTTCAATACACATTGTTCTTTTATTGAATACTCTATAAGCTTTGCTTTGTAATGAATATCCAAGGAAAATTGCTTCATCTGCCTTAGCATCAAATTTTCCAAGTGATTATTTCCCATTGTTCAATACAAAACACTTGCTGCCAAATACTCTTAAATGAGAAATGTTAGGCATTCTTCCTTTGTATAGCTCATAAGGAGTTTTCTTTAAAATAGGCCTTATAAGTAATCTATTCAAAGTGTAACATACAGTGCTTACAGCATTAGCCCAAAAATACTTAGGCAAATTTGACTCATTAAGAAGTGTTCTACCTCCTTCCTCAAGAAATCTATTTTTCCTCTCCACAACACCATTTTGTTGGCGTGTTCTTAGAGCTGAAAAATTGTGATTAATTCTATTTTCCTCACAGAATTTTTTAAAATGTTCATTTTGGAATTCACTACCATGATCACTTCTTATTGAGACAATTTTACAACCTTTCTCATTTTGAGTAAGCTTAGCCATTTTTCTAAAAGCAAGGAAAGCATCACTCTTGGATTTTAAAAATAGAGTCCAAGTGTATCTAGAGTAATCATCCACAATCACAAGTCCATAATAATTCCCACCTAAACTCATTGTTCTAGAAGGACCAAATAAATCAATGTGAAGAAGTTCAAGTGGTCTAGAGGTGGAAACAATGTTTTTACTTTGAAAAGAGTTCTTTGTTTGTTTCCCCTTTTAACAAGCATTACAAAGTTTGTCCTTCTTAAACTTGAGTTTTGGTAACCAATTACTAAATCTTTTCTAATGAGCTTGTTCATGTAATGCATGTTTATGTGACTTACTCTTCTATGCCATAGCCAAGATTCATCAATCTTGCTTATGAGACAAGAAGATTTATGGAAGAGTGCATGATCAATTGAAAGAACATATATATTACCTTTCCTTTTACCTATATGCAGAACCTCACCACTTTTATCATCAGAAATTATGCAGCATTTTTTGTTGAAATTAACTTTAAAGCCTTTGTCACACAATTGACTAATGCTCAATAGATTGTGCTTTAAACCATCAACATACAGCACATTCTTGATCTTTGCTTTGAATCTGTCTCCAATATTACCTTCTCCAATAATCTTCCCTTTATTATTATCTCCATAGGTGACATATCTTCCTTCTTTGAGAGTTAAATTTGAAAGTAAGGACATGTCTCCAGTCATGTGTCTAGAGCATCCACTATCAAGATACCAAGTTGAAGATCTAGCTCTTAAACACACCTGCAAAATTCAAATCAGATTTCAAGGGAAGGTACCCAATTGAAGTTGGGTCCATAGGTGTTAGCATTTTTCTTTCTTTTAGGAATCCAAATGCAATCACCATTAGGCACATAGAATCTCCTAGCATAGCATTTAAATGATGTGTGCCCCTTTTCCATACAATAGATGCAAGTGACAGATTTTGAGGTTTTTCCAAATCCAGAATTTTGATTGACTCTTGAATTCCTTTGCCACTTTTGATTCTTCTGTTTTGGAGGTACAAAGACTGTTTTACCAATTGATTTTGAACCATATTTATACCCCAAACCAGAAGTATCTCCAGCATATCTTTGCACACTTAACATTTCAGCCAAGCTGCATTTTCCCTTGTAAAACTTTCTCAAGAGATCAATCAAATCACTATTTTCAGCTAAAAGCAACATATGTTTTTCACCTTGACTTTGTTTATACTAATCAAAATCCTTTTGAAGCAATTTGTACTTATCAACATTGCTAGAGGAAGAAGCACACACACATCCATTCAATTTGTAACTTGAAACAAGTTTTTCATTTTCTTCTTTCAAGTTGCAAATTTCATTTTGCAATTCAGTAATTTTTTCAATATGCCATCTAAGATTTCCTCTAAGCCTATTATTGGATTTTGCAAGTTTTTGGGCTTCCTCATGCATTTCTTGAAAAGCATGAATAACTTGATCAAGTTCAGAATTTACCTCATCTTCATCACTCAGCAAATCATCATCATCTTCATTGATGGTGGAAGTGGGACACATGTTAGCTTCTTCATTTTCTGTGGAAGAATATGAAGTTGTTGACTCATTTTCTTCCCAAGCTATGTATGCTCTTTAAGCTTTCCCTTCCTTTTTCAACTTGCCCTCTCCTTGTTGTTTCCTCAAGTAGATTGAGCACTCAGATTTGATATGGCCTGACTTGCCACATTCAAAGCATGTGAAATTGTTGTCAATCTTCTTGTTAAGGTTGTTGTTGCTGTTGCTGTTTTTGCTACTTTTGTTGAACTTTTTGTTCTTGTTCTTGTTCTTCTTCAGAAATTTGCTGAATTTTCTGACCACCAAGTTCACATTTTCTTCATCATCCTCTTCACTTGTTTCCTCTTCTTTTTCAGCTTTTAAAGTTGCAGCTTTCAAAGCAATGCTTCTTGTTTTCTTCTCTGCATCTTCACAAGATGTTAGTTGAGACATTTCAAGTTCATATTCAAGAAGCTTACCAAATAATGCAGTCATAGAGATCTTTGATAGATCCTTGGACTCCTTGATTGCTATGACCTTTGGTTGCCAAGGTCTTGTCAAACACTTCAATATTTTAATGTTTAGTTCTTCAGTGTCAAAGACCTTTCCAAGACCCAAAAGATGATTTACAATATGAGTAAATCTGGTCTACAGCTGAGAAATACTTTTATTAGTGTTCATCTTGAACATTTCATACTCATGGATCAAAGTATGCTTCCTTGATCTTCTAACTTCCTCAGTTCCTTCGTGAGTAATTTCAAGCATCTCCCACATTACTTTAGCACTGTTGCATCTTACAGTCCTGAAAAATTCATCAGAGGAAAGTGCAGAGGTGATCATATTTTTTGCTTTAAAGTCATATTGGGCAGCCCTTTGTTCAGCCTCAGTCATCTCATCCCATTCTTTGGGAATCAATTCATCTGCCACAGTTTTCTTTGGAATAAAAGGACCCTTTACTATTGCATTCCATGCTCCTTGGTCATTTGATTGAATAAAGATTTTCATTCTATTTTTTCAAAAACTAAAATGTTCCCCTTCAAACATAGGAGGTCTGTTTAAAGAGGCACCCTCCTTAAAGGTTATTTGTGAAGTATTCATATTTCTTTTTGAAAAGAAAAAGTGATCTTGAGTAACTTTCAAGAACCAGCTCTTAATGCCAATTGAAAATGATAGGAATACTTCAATACAACCAAGAGGGGGGTGAATTGGTTGAACCTTGGTATTTAAAAATTTTGTAATCAGAGTTTCCACAGGATCTTTATCACTTTAAAAAAAATTGTTTTGAAACCAACAATCTTATATTCAATCAAATTCCTCTGCCAAGAAAATCAATAGACAATTGAAATCTTTTATGTGCAAATAATTTGATTCACAAACCAAAGCAATAAGGAGATGAAGAGAATAGAATAAAGATTAGCCACAATTTTATACTGGTTCACTTCAAACACTATGAAGCTACATCCAGTTCTTCCACTCAACACTAGAATGGAGTTCCACTATTGCAAATTAAAATTCTTACAAGATATTACAAGCCTCTCTTTATCAACCCTAGATAAAGTTCAGAGATCTAAAACACTATTAGATCCTTAGAGACCAACCCCACTGAGAACACTATTCAGCAACCCCTAGAGAAACACTATCTCTAGTTATCATGCAAGAAACCCATTTACAATAAGCAAATCTTTACAAAAACTGAATAACAGAGATACAACTTCAAAGTTTAAGGAAAGAAGTCACATGATGATCCAATGAATGATGTACATATGAATGATTAAATCAAGTTGAAAGTTGAAAACAAATTTAGAACATTGCTTCCTTAAAGCTTTGAAAAGAAACTTCTTGCTTTTTACATCAATTAACAACTCATGAATGTTTTGTGAAAGCAAGAACTCTATGAACCCATAGAATCACAAAAGAATATTTGGAAAGCCTTTGAATGCTCAGAAATACAAATTGGTCAAGTTAGAAAAACGGCTGAGCAAAGGTTCTATTTATAACAAACTTTTGTAACCGTTGGTAATCGATTAAATACGCTACTGTAATCGATTATTTTGCTTATGTAATCGATTAAATCAAGCTAGTAATCGATTAAGTTGTTCATCAACTTTTCTGGGTATGATTAACTAACAAAATAATCGATTATTCCAACGAGTAATCGATTACACCAAAAAGATGTTCAATAATGAAAACACTGTGTAATCGATTACATCCTTTTGTAATCGATTAAACCAGGAAGATGTATAAAACGAGTTTGAACTATATAATCGATTACAATCTCTGGTAATCGATTCAGCCAAAAAGCTTCTAAGCCAATAAATGTATTGGGTAATCGATTATGACAGAAAGCATGTAAGCATATCATATGATGTAATTGATTACTGTCTTGGGTAATCGATTAAGACAGAAAGATGATTTTTAGTTTTAGCTGATGTAATCGATTACAGTTCATTGGTAATCGATTACAATGTTCATCAAGGCAGTTTAAAAAGTAAATCAAGTTAAAATAATTGATTAACCCGATGCATACTCGATTACACTGTTCTTAAAAAGATTTCCAGAAAATACAAAGAACAAAATAATCGATTCTTTTCTCAAAATAATCGATTAAACCAGCAAGAAACTTATTTTTCCAAAAGCCTTTTGATTTGATTTAAAAACTTAAGCAATTTTATCAAAACCTTGTGAACTCTATATCTTAAACACATAGAATCAATGAATGATGTGAATGCAATGCACTTGGATCACCAAAAATACTTTCTTCCTTTTACATTCAATCACAAATTAATCTTCAAGGCTTCATGGCATGTTGAAAGTTCAAAACCTTCCTTCTTGAATCAATTTATCCTTTGTGCTTCAAGCAGCTCCTCCTCAATTCAACAGTAGTTACAGATTTTTAGCATAGCTTGAAAACATGAACAAAAGAAATGTTAGGACTAGGAAAGCTCCAATTCTAATTTAGTAGCACATGAAAAAAGTAATTGAAGTTTGGTATAGTCAGAAGTCATAAAAGGGTATATTCATGTCATTTTTGTGATTGAAAAATAGTTAGTATAGTAATAGCCCAAGCTCATTATTTATTATTAAAGTATATGAGGAGAGTATAGCTTTCTAATTCACAAACTCTATCTTCAGTTTCAATGAGATAAAAAAAAGGTATGGCACCTATCAGTTTATGGTGGGTGTTATAGAAGGTGTATGAAGAAAAGGAAAAAAAAAGACTGTTTCATAATCCATGCTTAGTTATTGATTCTAAATTCCATTATTCCCCCTTTGTTAGCCTCATTGATTTGACATGTATTATATTTCTCTTGTAAGTGATATCTTTAGTGTTATTTATATTTTGTTTCCTATTCAGTTGACAATACTATAAATCTTAATGGTGTTGGTGCATTTGCATTTGCAATGGTTTACATATGACTCTAAGTTTCACCACCAAATTAGATGGATCAAATTTCCTTACAATCATGCACTTAATATCCTTAGAAAGCATTTAAAATCTTCTAGCTCCTTGACTCATATTTAATTATAGTGTTCCTGTTATGACTAATTTAGACCAATCTATGTAACTTTATAGGAAAGGATTATCTATGTCTTGCAATTCAAAAAAACTCATTGGATTTTGAACATTCTTTTAGGTCATTGTTGATAATATGTCTGCAGAAGAGATCCAAGGTTGGAAGGCAATGTTTACAAATATGGACACTAATAAGAGTGGTACAATCTCCTATGAAGAACTTAAGGCAAGATTGCATAGACTTGGCTCAAAGCTTACAAAGGCTAAAGTGAAACAACTTATGGAAGTTGTAAGTTGTTCTTTTGTCCTCCACATTTTTTCTTTTACCTTGTTTATTTGTTTGATGAGAAATAAAATGGTATGGGAGGAAATAATGAGTCACTGAAGCTAATAACCCTATATAATAATATTAATAATAACAATAATAATAATTTGATAAGGTTATGAAATAATAAAATATGGGATTTTTTTTTAAAAAAAATCTAAGACGGTTTTCGGGATAACCATCTTAGAATCAACAATTTTTTTAATTTTTTTAAAAAATATTCTAAGACGGTTAGTTAAAAAACATCTTAGAAAGTATACATTCTAAGACGGTTTTCTCGAAAACCATCTTCGAATCTTCAATTTTTTTTATTGTTTAAAAAAAAACATTCTAAGATGATTTTTTGAAAAACCGTCTTAGAATGTGGACTTTCTAAGACAATTTTTCTCAAAAACCTTCTTAGAAATACCTACTTTTTTTTTTTAAAACAACTTCTAAGATGGTTTTTTGAAGGAACCGTCTTAGAACTCATAGGTTTTTTTAAAACATAATTTCTAAGACGGTTTGGCATCAAAACCATCTTAGAAATGTAACCTTCAAAGACGGTTTGGAAATCATTGTTGAAAGTGTCGATTTTCAACAAAATCGGCTACAAAAATGGTCCTAAAGCTGTTGTTAAAAGGCACTCAAAACCGTTGTAAAATCTGCTTTTTTCAGTAGTGCTAGATCTTGAACATGACATGTGTCATAGCCATTAGGGAATTAATGTCATAACTCTAATCTATGAAAATGGTGTAGTGATTTGTCAAGACAAATATATATGGATAGTGACTTACCACGATATTAGATTTACAATGACCTTAGCCTATAATGTCGGATTTGTTTGTCTATCTATCTCCAAAGACCATTTCAGTTAGCCCTACTAATATTTTTTATGCTAGGTTGTAGATCCCAACTAGCAATCCCAACTAATGTTTCTGCTCAATCATAGTACCAACTATGAATACATGCAAAAATGCTTGATCAACAAACCAAGAATCAATTCAACTTACCTCATTAACTTACTTGAACTATACCCACTAGTTGTCTACTATAAAGATCACAATCCACCTGTATATTCTCAGGGGTCATCTACCATATTGATCATGGCTCACCATTAAGTTCTATGTATAAAAAAAATGACTTTCAAATTTGAGATACATCATTGGAAAGTCCCTTTGAACATTTTTCATCAACTTTCTTGCATCCTACGTTCCCCATTCATGATGGGGTAACATACATTAAAGCATTTTATATAATCATGTAGTCAATCCATTTACCAACTTATAACTATTTAAATTAAACTAAATTGGTTATTATTCTAATTCAAAATTGCAATATTAATAATGATGGTTAAATAATGAAAAAATCAACTTCTTAAAATGTGTATTATGTGACATCCTTTATTTACCTTAAGGACATTATTAGATAAATAATTTTAAATGAACTTTTGTTTGCAGAAACACAATAAATTTAAAACTTTTTCTTGCATGGTACTGAACTTTCGTTATATTAAACTTGTGAATGATTAAATACTTGGCTCTCCAAGAGGGCATACATAAGTTCATAAGAAAACAAGTCCAACTAAATAAACCTAGTATATTAATGTTCAAAAATTAAATGCATAAAATTCTCCTATCCTTGATGTCACAATTTATTAGATCTTTACAACATTTATCTCTTAGAATTCACATATATCAAGGACAATCACATTTAAATATTCATGTAATGTAGTGCATTCTATGCTCTTAGCTTTATATGTTTGCAATACAATTCAAAACTCTTTTGTGAAAGTATCCTAGGAGTACATACATTTAAAGAATTGTCACATTTTGTGCATCTAACATTAGCACTCTCAACTAGGATGATACCCCCAACAACTCGTCAAGGTTACCCAGCTTTGCAAGTACATCCCAACCCATGGGATCAACATGAGCTTATGAGGTTTCTGCACCTGATATCACCACCCTTAATCCAAATTTCATTAACTCTTATTATCCTTCTCATTAAAGCTCATATCCTTACTTTTGAAAAACACATATATTTCATGTCATGATGCATGACTCACATGGATGTTTATGGCTTCACTTAACATATCACAAGACGGTCCTATTTCTCATAGGCGAGGTCCTCATACACCACATTTTACTATTATCATACACACAAGGAACAATGCATCACATATCATAATCATTTCAATTCTTATAGCATATTTCTTGAGTTTTTCTTATTTAGAACTTTGTTACACGCTTTGTATGTTTTTGGTTATTGGAATGTTTCACGCTAGTTACTTTTGTAGTGATAATAAGCCCTTGAAGAAATAAAAGCTTATGGGAAGATTTAATAGGCTTAAAGGCATGGAAATCTACATTGGAGGACAATAAGCCATTTTATTATAAGCCTTATGAAAATCTACATTGGAAGAAATATTGAATATAAGTTCACCACTACAAGGTGGCACTCACCACCCCTTAGTGGTGTGAAACCCTTTACCCTAACATACAATTATCGTTATTAATAAACATGAAGAAATATATTTTAATAGGATTTTTCAAAAACTTTATTAAACACAACTTACTCGTAAGATAAAAGGCATCATGTAATGACTTATCGCCACTACACACTAACTTAAAACTAACAAAGCAAAAGACTTTATTTTACTTTATTTCAAAACTCTTCAATTAATTTATTTATGAAAATACTTATGAACTTTTCGCGTTTTCAAAAGCCAAAAACTAAATCAACAACTTCAAGATAAAACATTCATATATACATGATTAACTTAATAAACCACATGCCTCATGGCACATCAATATCTATCCCAAACTTGTGATTATTTCTTTTGGACTTACAAACTTGTAATAGTTTACTTGTGGATTTGAATGGCCTTTGGACTAGCAAAATTTTTATTTAGTTTCTACTTGTATATGATATTTGGGAATACAAAAGTATGCGATGTGTAACATTATGATTTTCTTAATTCTATGATTTGGTGATTTTAATTAAATTGAAAGACTAAATAAATTTATTTTTTGTCGTTGAAAAATATAAATTAAATGAATGATGTTTTATGTTGTTTGTGATAGGTGAGTTAAGTTATATTAGGGGCTTTGGCTTGGGTCATGGGCTATTGTGAGAGAGGCCTACTCCTCATTTCTTCTATTCCTTATAAGCCACCCTTGAGCCAAGAGAGACACTTTAATTCTTTCCTCTTGTGAACCCTAAAGCTCTCTTCCTCTCTTCTCTCAAGAGCTCTCTCTCTCTCTCTCTCTCTCTCTCTCTCTCTCTCTCTTTTCTCTTTTCTCTCAAAAATGAGACTTGATTTTCCCTTCAAGAACACTTGTGCTTCCTTTCCCTTGAGCTTGAGACTCCTTCTTTTAAAGTGGTAAGCTGTCTTTTTCTCCCTTTTCTACTTTCCACTAGGTGACCTATTTGGGGTTTTGATTTCAAAATCTGAGTTGGTGTACATGTTGTTTTGATTGATGATTTTTGTGGTTTTGGTGGACGTGTTGGTGTGTTTGAGAATAAGCTTCTTTGTTGGGCACAAAGGGCTTTTCCTTCTCCCCAAATCTCAAAAACTTAGATCTTCAACAGGTTATGGAAGCTTTACTCTTTTCTATGTTTTGGTTGATTTGGATTGGTTTAAAAGAGGTTGAGAATGAATTATGATGCATAAAAATGGGTGTTTGAGTAAATTGGGGTTTTGAGTTTAAAATGGTGATCTTGATTGTTTGGTGGATTTTGATGAAAAACTGCAATATTTAGATTTGCTTTGGTGATATTACATGTTGGATGTTATGGAAAATTTGAAGAGAAGGCTAACTACTTCGAAACTGTTTTGCATAATTCTTGTTGGGTGCAACTTTTGGCTCATTGGACAAAATTCAACTTTTTGAAAATGTTGTCTTTAGCTCGTTGGGCACCACAATTTTGGCTTCCTAGGCTAGAATTCATGTTTTTTTAAAATGTTACTTCTTAAATATTCTAAATGAGTCACGACGTCCTTTACTCATTGGGTTAGAATTTAGTTATTTTAAAAATCCTCTTCGAACACTTCCACTTTTTTGTAATTCGAATGACTTCAAAATGTTTGTGCAAATAAAGTGTGCCTATTTATATCATGATTATGTTGTTCTTGAGGTGTTTATATTATGGTCAAGTGGTTTCACTGTTGTTACAATAATTATGTTTTGATGAGACAATGTATTATTATTTTTAAACATATATGAACTATTGATCAGATGGTGATGGATGTGATGTGATTTTTGTTTGGAATTATCCCTATGTGTTGGGAAGAGTTAACTCTGTTCTTTGGAAAGATTTTTTTTGTATTGAAAAAGGTATACTTGGGAGGGTGAGTTCCACGCCATCCTCACTAAAGCGACCCAAGGGTCTTGCCTAGTGGGGTATGTTCCCGAGTACCACCTCGATGTTTTGACTTTGAATGATGTGTTAGAGTGTTAAGAACTACTTCCCAAAAGATTTAGTGACCCTTTAGCGGATATGGAATTGGTTTTTGTTGTGTATTGTTTATCATTAGGACTTGGTTCCTTCAAATCGATCATAGGTTGCTATAAGTTGATTGCCATTTGCAAGTTAAGCTCAGCCAGCAGTTGCTCACGTTGCACAAGAGAGTTTGCACAAGAGAGTCTTAGACCTCACTTATAGTAGTTTATGTTTATGTTTTATTATGGGATATAGTGCTCTCTGGTAGATCGTGACATCTGTATCGAACTTTATAATTGTTTCTTTAAGACTTATATTTCAAACTTATTATAGTTTACTTATGGACCTGTATATGCTATTTGGGAAAGTAAGAGTATCACTACTACAATAAATGCATTTTAAGACGCGCATTCAAAGACGGTTGGACCAAAACCGTCTTAGTTGGTGAGGCGGTGCTAAATTCATAAATATTTCGTTATTTACAAAGACGGTTATATAAGAACCGTCTTAGATACTTTAAAATAACGTCGTTTTCCAGTGAGCACCGTCTTTGTTTTCTAATATTCAAAGATGGTCGATCAAAACCGTCTTCGATTAAAATTGCCCTAAAAGTGATGGTGCCACCACCACGGTATACAGAGCAATCTATCTCCCCTTCAACCAACTCGTGGCCATCAAGTCCCTAGATCTGGATCGCTGCAACATCAATATCGACAACCTGCGTAGGGAGGCCCTAACCATGAGCCTCATCGACCACCCCAACATGGTGAGGGCCCATTGCTCCTTCGCGGTGAAACAGAGCCTCTGGGTAGTCATGCCCTTTATGGACCAGGGATTCTGCCTCCACCTCATCAAAATTGCTTTCTCCCACGACTTCTAAGAGGACGCTATCGGATCCATCCTCAAGGAGACTCTCAAGGTCCTCTACTACCTTTACCGACCATGCCAACGCCGAAGACAATTTCCTGCACCATGAATGGCTTCGCCCTGACCAGGTGCTTTTTCCGTGGGACAAGGAACAAGAAGAAGAAGCAGAGGAGCACGGGGAACAGCAAAAGGAGAAGCTAAATAAGAAGAACGTTAATGCGTCGACATTAGCGGAGCAAACGCTGGAGATGGAGCAGCTGCAGCGATTGCGTTGTAATAATTGATGTACGTCGTGTGTGTTTGAGTGAGCATATGCATAATTGATTTTGAAGTGATGTATATGCATTTTGATATTTTTATTTTGGTAAAAATTCAAAATTCTGTTTTAAAGTTTTAATCTACCAAAAAAAAAAACTATCTAAAGTTGTTTTAACTCAAAATCAATCCCTCAAATGTAAAACCAAACATATAACAATTTACCTAAAACATCGTTAGCTGGTATTTCAATGTGATTGTGGATAATTCAATTCAAACATGTGCATAGTGTTGATGTTGGTAATGATATATTACCATGTTTTGTGTTTTGAGTGTTGAAGAAGTCGTGTGAACTGAATTGTTGTTGTGGCCTTGTGTAACACAGAAGAAGAGGGTTAGTTATATGGAGGTCGGGGAGTTATATGTGGGTTTATCGTGGTAATAATTATCAAGGGCCAGTAGAGAGTGATCCGACATCAATGGAAAAGAGTGAGGTAGTTTGGTGGAAGGTGGAGAACATGACGCCAGAGGAAGCAGAATTCAACTAGATGCTGGATGGCTTTGGTCGTCGATTTGTTGAATGGTGGGGTACTGCAATACTTCCCGTTGATGCTGATTCACTTCCCCCTATGGTTCCTAGTTACAAGATGCCTCTTAGGCTTCTTCCTGCGGGAATGCATCTGCGACTGACCAATGACGAACTCACGAATATGAGGAAGCTTGCTAAATCTCTTCCTTGTCACTTTGCCTTGGGTAATGTTCATCTACTGAACTGTTTTGTCAAATTTGTTTTCCTTTCTGATATGAATTTTGTGATGATCATCATGAAGAGAGAAATAGAAATCTTCAAGTTCTAGCATTTGCTATTCTTAAGCTTTGGGAGAAAAGTTTAGTTGCAAAGATTGGTGTCAAGCGTGGTATTGTGAATACAAACAATGAACTGATGGCTCAGGAACTGAAGATTTGTGCTCTGTAATTTCCCATTTAGTGCTACTTGCTTGTGCAATTGAGCATGTTTAAAGCTGAATATGTGTCACATTATGGACAAAGTACTGATTGTTGAATTGAAATACATAACGGGTTGCAGAGCAGATAAAATCAAAAGGGGTGAATGGTTGAACGGGATTATTAGAATTAATAGTGCAGTTAATTTGTCGAAGGCGTCCTTAAGTCTTTAATACAATTATGGTGCATGAAAAATCTTGTATTTGTTATAAATTAAGTATCCTTTGAAGCTGTTGGTTATAGTTTTAGTTAATGGTGGTATAATACCCAAGATTCACCAACCAAATTTATAATCTTTGAGAGAATCAGTTGGTTTTCAGCTAGCAAATAATCAAACAAAGTAGTGATGAAAATGAATTTCTTTACTTGAAAGAACTAATACGTTTTCTCCAATTGTGCTCAAAACATCAATCACTTGGTAGAGTTCATAAATTTTTATCATACAAATAAAATATAGATCAAAGATACCAATCTGATTTCCTACATTGAATCTATGTAATGTAAATGCTAAATTTTATAATGCTAAATTTTATTTACCTTGTTGAAATGTCAAATGGTGCATTCTTTTATTGCTAACTCATGAATTTTAAGAAAGAGAACCCAGTAGTTGAGTTTATTTGAATATCAGAATTCTGGTTTGATTTTGTTTCATTTGCGCAGGCATTAACAGGAGGTACCTTACTGCTAAGGAATAACCCCACAAATGTTCAAACTGATATTGATCAGGTAAAAACATATATCAATAACTCTTCTAGCACCCTTGCTGATAAGACAAAGCAGAACTCAGACAACATAAAAGATCTCTTAGATTCTACGTAATGATTGATTATAATGTTTTTTGTGTTGGATTAAACTTTAATAATAATAAATTAGATATGTGAAGAGTCATGTCCCTAGGTGAAGAAGTTACTCATGTGAAGAGTCGTGTCTAGGTGAAGAAGTTACTCAAGTGAAGAGTCATGTCCCTAGGTGAAGAAGTTACTCATGTGAAGACTCATGTCTGATAACTGCCATAATTCAGTTACATTAATGTTTCAAATGTAGGCACTTATCTTTTGATTTCAGAAGATTTGACTATAAATTTGCCCTAAACCTAGTTAAATAGCACCTAATGCTTATATAAAAGTTGTTACTTATATTTCGGAAGATTAATCCAATCATGCTTTGTAATTTGATAGATTCCATGGACTTTCAAAGCTTTCGTACACTTAAAGCAAGCAAAAATGACTCATAAAAGCAAGCAAAAATGACTCATAAAAGCAAATCTGGGAGGTGCAGCAAGCAAATCAGGCCCAAAATGCATCAAAAGCCCAAAGACTCTCCTGGAAGTACATTTAACTCGCCCAAGCGAGTGAATCTAGTGTATTTTGCTCGCTTGGGCGAGCAACACCTGCAATTAGGCCTTCAAGTGGCTAAGTGGACGTCCAAGTTGGGCTTTAACTCGTCCAAGCGAGTGAAATATGAAGAAATTGGTCGCTTGGGTGACCAAACTTAACCAGGCCAGCCCCTATAAATACCCAAGCACTCCCAAGGCCATAACATTCCTCTCAACCTCCATTCTTCTCTTCCTTGCTTCTTCTAAGCTTTTTCTTTAGTTTAGGCTCTTAAATATTAGTATTAGGTAGTTAGGAAAGTGAGAGAAGTGAGATTTAGTGTGGAGACTCTGCCGGAAAGAAGCGATGATGGGGCCCTTCATCAATTCTTCTCTTAAGGAGGTTCTCTCCATGCTTGGTTAGTTTCTCTTATGGATTGAATGTAATCTTCTACTTTTAAGTATTTCTTTTAATATTTATTTATGCATAAGTCTTTTCTATTTATTATTGGTAATTTTATTCCGTTCTTAATGCTTGATTCTACTTGATCACTAGTTTCATGAAATTGGATTCTAAGTTTAACTGGAAAGTACTCTTAGGATTTGAACTGAATAGTTTTACTCTTTACGTTACGTTGCTAGGAATAGAGCATAACGTTTAGATTGCAAATAGCACGCGATTATGATTATAATGTTGGGTTATTTACTTCGTATGCGAGGGATCGATATTTGATAAATATCCTTAGAACTCGATTGCGAGAGATCGATTCGAGGTTAGTTAATGTGTGCATCAGTAATAATAGAAAATGATTTATACATGGTAATATTAATTGGATACTGAGGTATGCATGATGAAATCCAATCCTACGCTTTTCTTTAGTTAAAATTGTTTTATTAGCTTCCGTAATCTTTCATAATTTTTCTTTATTTCCGTAAAACCATCAAAACTTCGACCATACTCGTTGTACATAACTATTAAACTGTTAAGTTTTATTTGGATAAACTGAGTAGCACAAGTCCCTATGGAGATGAACTTTTATAAATTTTGTAACTTACAACGACAATTGGTATGCTTGCCAAAAGTCAAACAATGTCCCTAGGTGAAGAAGTTACTCATGTGAAGAGTCATGTCCCTAAGTGAAGAGTTACTCAAGTAAAGAGTCATGTCTTTTAGTTTCTTTAAGTTTACGTTAGTAGATAATTTATTAGATATGAATGTTTTTAAATTGCTCCCACTTGCTATTACTTATAAATAGCATCTCATGTAAAAGGCCAATGTGTGGCTTGGCAGACCATTATCTAAATACATCAGAAGTATTCTACCAGACAAATTGTTGTGTGTTTGTGTGAGTACACAGTGTGTGTGAGGACCTGTGATACCAGAAATTGGTATCAGAGCATGAGAAAATGGAGAGTGGGCCAAATAGTAGTCTGCCACTACCCCGTCTTACAAAGGCTAATTACGAAACTGGAGTATCCAGATGAAAGCTCTTTTAGTAGCCCATGATTGTTGGGAGGTTGTCTATGGTGGTTTTGAGGAACCAACATCCACAGCAAGATATACGGCGGCGCAGAACAAGACATTGAAGGAGACGAGGTTGAAAGACAAAGGGGCGTTGTACATGTTATTCCGGGCTGTTGATGATTTCGAGTTTGAGAAGATCGTTGGTGCAACAACTTCAAAGGAGGTGTGGGACATTCTTATAAATGTCTACAAGGGAACCGATCGAGTTAGACAGGTTTGACTTCAAACTCTCCGTGGAGAGTTGGAAGGAATGAAAATGAAGGAAGGAGAAGGGGTATCTGGTTTCATCACCCGGGTCCAGACCGTGGTAAATCAACTAAACAGAAATTGGGAGGTGTTGTCCGATGCCAGAGTGGTGGAAAAAATTCTGAGGTCTCTCACTGCCGACTTCGAGAATGTTGTATGTGCGATTGAGGAGTCAAAGGACCTAGCAACGCTCACCATTGACGAACTTGCTGGTTCCTTGGAGGCACATGAACAAAGAAAGAAAAAGAAGAAAGAAGAGTCACTAGAGCAAGCACTCCAGACAAAAGCTTCAATCAAAGATGAGAAAGCGCTCTATTCTCACAATTTCGAGATAGAGATCATGGCCGAGGTGGACGTGGACATGGCCGAGGTGGTAGAGGCCGAGGTCAAGAAGGAAGGAATAAGGAGCAGGCTGAATCAAGTCGGCAGAATTGGCGAGGCCAAGGTCGTGGAAGAGGTCGACATTCAAATCAATCGAATGTAGAATGTTTTAAATGTGGAAAGTATGGACATTACTCGAGAGATTGCAACTCGGACAAATGTTACAACTGTGGTCGAGTCGGACATTTTGCGAAGGATTACCGAGATGAAAGAAGAAATGAAACTTCAGACCTTGTTACAGAAGGAGAAGTAAGAGATGGAGGAATTTTGATAATGACTAGAAGTGAAGTCAACTAGGGATCCGAGATGGAATGGTATCTAGACACTAGTGCAAGCAATCATATGTGTGGGCATAACCATTTGTTCAGTAATCAGAGACAAATAGAAGCCAAACATGTTTCGTTTGGAGATGCTTCAAAGGTTGATGTCAAAGGTTGAGGTACGATTTTTTTCCTGCAGAAAGATGGACGAATTGGGTGCATCCGAGATGTCTATTACGTGCCCGATCTAAAAAGTAATATTCTTAGTGTGGGACAACTGATGGAGAATGGCTACTCGGTTCTCATGACAGACCAAGTTCTCATCTTGAAGGATAAACAAGGACATTTGATAGTTCGAGTTCAGATGGAGAAAAATAGAATATTCAAACTAATGTTGAGGAGTGTGCAGGTCAGCTCTTTGCAAGCCGAGATTAGTGATGAAGTATCCTTATGGCATCACCGGTTTGGGCATCTTCACTACGGAGGCCTGGCCGAGATGATGAACAAGAAAATGGTGGATGGGTTGCCGAGTTTGAACTGTGAAAAGAGATTTTGTGAAGAATGTGTGCTAAGCAAGCATGCTAGGAGTCCTTTTCAAAAGACGACCAAATACAGATCTCAACAACCACTAGAACTAATTCATACTGACTTGTATGGACTCATCTCTCCTAGGTCTTTCAGTGGAAAAAGGTATTTTGTCTCGTTTATAGACAATTGTAGTCATAAAACTTGGGTGTATTTGCTGGAAGAAAAATCCAAAGTGCTTGAAGTATTCAAGAGTTTTAAGATGATGATAGAAAATGCAACTGGAAGGCGAATCAAGTCGATCCGTTCTGACTGAGGTGGGGAGTACACATCAATTGCATTTAAAAGGTATTGCGAGGAGCATGGGATAAGAAGGTTCTTAACTGCATTGTACTCACCACAACAAAATGGAGAAGCTGAGAGGGAAAACCATACCATTCTTAACATGGTAAGATTAATGTTAAAAATGAAGAAAATGCCTAAGGAGTTTAGGGGGAAGGCTGTACTGTGTGCTGTATATGTGCAGAATCGCTGTCCGCATTCCAATCTGAATGGAAAGACCCCACAGGAAGCATGGACGGGTCAGAAGTAATCAGTAGACCATTTCAGAGTCTTCGGAAGTGTTATTTATGCACACGTCCCTGATCAGCAAAGAACCAAGTTGGAAGACAAGAGCAGGAAATTTATTTTCATTGGATATGACGAAAAGACAAAGGGATACAAGTTGTTGAATCCCGGCACCAAGAAAGTAATAATAAGCCGAGATGTGAAAGTTAATGAAGAAGATGAATGGAACTGGAGCACTTCATCCGAGGTCATCTTAGATCCCGGACAGATGCTTACTCAACAAGAAGAGAAGGAAGGCGGATCACCAAGTTGGATCCCGGCAAGAAATTCTGAAGAAATAACATTCGAAGAGGCAATCCGAGATGAAAAATGGCAAACTTCCATAAATGAAGAAATCAAGGCCATTGAACGAAATGATACTTGGGAGTTGACCGAGCTGCCAAAAGGAAGTCAGCCCATTGGAGTTAAATGAGTTTATAAGAAAAAGATGAATACTGAGGGAGAGGTAGAACGATATAAAGCCCGACTAGTAGCTAAGGGGTATAAACAAAAGGTAGGAATAGACTATGATGAAGTGTTCGCACCCATTGCAAGAATGGAGACAATCAGACTATTGATCTCGCAAGTAGTGCAGTTTGGATGGCTGATTTACCAAATGGATGTCAAGTCGGCATTTCTGAATGGTGTACTTGAAGAGGAAGTGTATCTCGAACAAACCCCCGGGATACTTGAAAGCCAGAGAAGAAAAAAAAGTGTTAAGATTGAAGAAAGCTTTGTAGGACTAAAACAGGCACTGAGGGCTTGGAATACTCGCATTGATGCATACTTCAAGGAGGATGGTTTTGAACAGTGTCCTTATGAGCATGCCCTCTATGTTAAGAAAAACAGAGATGATTTGTTGCTTGTAGCTTTATATGTTGATGACTTGATCTTTATGGGGAACAGTGAAGAAATGGCACAAGAGTTCAAGAAAAGAATGTCAAAAGAATTCGAAATGATTGATCTTGGCCTGATGAGATATTTTCTCGGTTTGGAAGTCAGACAGGACAAAGCCAGAATATTTGTCTCTCAAGAGACTTATGCTAAGGGAATATTGAAAAGGTTTAAGATGTCAGATTGTAACCCGGTTTCAACTCCTATGGAACCCGGTTCAAAACTTTCAAAGTATGATGGAGGAGAACGTGTTGATCCAAGAAACTATAGAAGCTTGGTGGGATGCTTGAGATATTCAACATGTACGAGGCCGGATCTGTGTTTAAGTGTTGGAATTATAAGTCGGTTTATGGAAGAGCTGAGTTACTCTAATTGCAAAGCGGCTAAAAGGATTCTAAGATATATTCAAGGAACAATCTCTCAAGGACTTCTATACTCGAAGTCGAAAAATTACAGGTTAAAAGGCTACTCGGACAGTGACTGGTATGGAGACGTGGACGATAAGAAGAGCACGGATGGTTATGTATTCTTCATGGGAAACACAACTTTTGCCCGGATGTCAAAGAAGGAACCAATTGTGACTCTATCAACTTGTGAAGCCAAGTACGTTGCGGCATCTTGGTGCGTTTGCCATGCAGTTTGGTTAAGGAGTCTGTTGGAAAAGCTGGGACAAGTTCAAGATAGTCCAATCGAGATCCGAGTAGATAATAAGTCAGCAATCGAGTTAGCTAAGAACCCGGTCAATCACGAAAGGAGCAAGCATATCGACGTCAGATTTCACTTCATCCGAGATCAAGTAAAAGGAAAGAAGATGGAGTTACTTCATGTGGCAAGCCGAGATCAAGTCGGAGATGTTTTCACGAAGCCATTACTGACATTGCTATTGGAAAATTGTAAAAAGATGTTGGGGTTGAAAGACAGAAGAAATATTTAAAGTTTATAGGGGATTTTGTTGGATTAAACTTTAATAATAATAAATTAGATATGTGAAGAGTCATGTCCTTAGGTGAAGAAGTTACTCATGTGAAGAGTCATGTCCCTAGGTGAAGAGTTACTCAAGTGAAGAGTCATGTCTTTAAGTTTCTTTAAGTTTACGTTAGTAGATAATTTATTAGATATGAATGTTTTTAAATTGCTCCCACTTGCTATTACTTATACATCAAAAATATTCTACCAGAGAAATTGTTGTGTTTGTGTGAGTGCACCAGTGTGTGTGAGGACCTGTGATACAACATTTTACTCTAGATATTTGTTTTTTGCTTTATCTTTTACTCTATAATATGAACATGAGTACCTGACACTGATACAGGAGGCTAGCACTTATCATAATAGTTGATGTTATGCTAGTCTTGACATTTCTTGGATTTCTTGAGCCCCTTCTATACTCCCAATTTAGATGCAGAAATTATTACTTGCTATGGTATTCATTTTTTTTTTACTTGTTACTACAGTATTCTCATTTTTGGCATACAACTCCTTGTGTACATGTAAGTAAGATATACTGTGTACCACCTAATCTTCTCAATACACGAGTTATTGTTTTATGCTAGCATTGAAGATAAGACATTGATGGAACTTCAAGCACACTTGATTGATTTTCTCAAGTTTCAATGTATTGTCAGAACTGTAACATGTGAACACAAATTATTACAACATAGTTTTATGCTAGCTTTTTTTTATTTTGAGTTATTATATATATATATATACACACACACATACATACTCACAAAGAGTCAGAGGACATTTTATATGACCTGTTTTGTTTAATTTTTTAAATTGGCCTTACTAGTTAATTAGTTTAAATTCTTTTGGGTCATATAAAGGAAGAGTTACTAAACCTTAAGAGTCACCTATCTCGAGGCTGCATTGTCCCTGCTACATGTTCAGTTCTTATTCTACTAGTAGATTGAGCATGGATATTTCCCATGAATCTTGTGGGATTAAATCTAATTTTCTTAAACTATGCATTTAATAGACTGCGTAGTTTACTTATTTACATGTAAGGAATAAGGTTGCTCACACTGATACCAACTATAATTGTTTTTAAACGTTAGATACTTGGTATGATAGTTGACATTGGTGGTCACAAGAAATATAGGAATTTTTTTAGCCAAAATACTCTATTACTCTTGTCAGTCTTATCTCTTTATCCCTCTGCCACTTGCATTTGCAGCTTGTCCCAGAGACGTGGGAACCAAGTCTTCAACTAGCAGCCGCTGTGCTTCCTAAGGTAACTATCATGTTTAAGTATTACATTAATAACCACACGAAACCATTTATACTCATTTTTTAAAAATTAAATATACATGTCTCACCTCTCTCACATAGCATTCAAGGTTTCTGTTTTCAAATATTTATTTAGGAAACAATGAAAACAATTATTTTCTCTATTTCTTATAGAAACATTTACAACAAGTAACAAATTGAAAACATGTGGTGTTTTTTGTAATTAAAAATGAAAATTAAAAATATTTTCTCAAACCAAATGGCCCTTATTTTTTGTACATTAGAACATATGTTACAGAGCTTTATATATGTGTGGCAGGCTGACACATACTTGATGTTGCTAACCACTAGTTCAGATGCGTTTTAGCAACCATCACCTTTTCATTTGAACATTTTTCTTTTCTATACCTTGGTCAAATGGAAAAAGGCAAATAAAGATACACTGTGGTTGCTTCTGTGACAACTGGTACTGTGACCATACTAGTTGTTTTACTATTTGGTGGCTTCATCATTCCAAAATGTAAGAATCCAGAACTGATTTACTTTTAACAGAGAATTTTGTTCAGAAGATAAAGATTAATTGCTTTTCCATTGCAACATATATGCCATCTTGGTTGCAATGGGGATTTTGGGTTTCTCCTTTGATATACTAATGGTTTTTTTATTGGCATTTTTGTTTATTATCCTCTTCAGGCTCTTGTGAGTCTGTTTCTTTTAGATGATTCTGCAGAAGATATGGACGAAAGTTGTTTGGTTGATCCACCTTGTATATTGCTATGTATTTGGTGTTTTGTTTTTGCTTTCTCTATTGGTTGATGAGTGCTTCTTTTATGTTTCTGTTATGTCAAGCTAAATGCTTATTAAAGGCAATAGTATTCAATTGTTGGAGGTTAATATTTGCTACGTTTAAGGGCCCTTTATATCATTAGTTTCGTTCATTATTTTCTTCAATGCCCAGAGCCTTCTTCCTCTATTATTATTTACTTGCTTCTTCTTCTTGGGTTTTATGACTTGGTGTCTGATCTGCTTAATATGGTGATATATTGCATCAGTCCCTTTCTTGAAAATTAAAATTGCTACTTTATTGTCATGAAACCTTTTGATGCACAGGTCACATATCAAGCAGATTATTTTCTTGATAAAAACAAAGATTATGTTGTAGCAGAGCATCAAGCTCTTTTATGTGCTTCCAAGTGTTCATTTGTTGCTAATATCTTCCCTTCTTTACCAGAGGAGACATCAAAGCAATCAAAATTCTCTTCCATTGGTTCATAATTTAAGGTAAAATAGTACAATTTCAACATTGAAAAATTGACCAGTTCCATATATTTCTAGAAATAATCAACCCATGAATTTCTTCTGAATCAAATCTTAATACACAACAACAGCTGCAATCTCTCATGGAGACACTGAACACAACAGAACCGCATTACATAAGATGTGTGAAGAAGAAGACCAGTAGAACCCTAACTAGAGTTTGATCAAATGAAGGGGACCAATAATTAGAGGTGGATGAAGACTAAGAAAAAAATTCTTGTGGAAATGTTTAAATGATCTCTATCAAGAATTGGTTTTTAACTGAATTTAAACAAGTAGCTGATCCCATCTAGTATGGAAATGCTTTGGTTGTTGTTGTAGTTGTATTACAAGGTATGCAAAATATTGAGTGTTTTGGAAGGTCCTGTTAGAATTCATAGTGTGCTTTTCAGTTGTTGGAAGCCAAAAAAGAACTGAGTTTTTTTTTCCTTTCTAACTTTGCAACCATGTTATACATTGCAGTTTTGGTATTTGTTACCTTACATTTGTGTGTGTGGAGCACTGGCTTCTGAAATGAGCTGTAAATTTTGTAGGAAAAGCCTTGGAAATTATGGATGAATGGATTTGTTCCCAGCAAATTTACATTTTAGGACAAAACATATAGGTGTAGTTCCTAAAGTACTTTTTGATCTCATTATCCAATTAAAATTGAAGTTTCATCTTGATAAGCTGCATAATAAAAGCCATATTGGTTATTGAGGTGAAATCCAATTTTGATAGGAAAACAACACTGTAAGCACCTAAGAAACTGTACTCAAGTCTTATCCTATATTTTAATGATGTATTTGTTGGCGAATATGGAGCTGATGGTTTCTTATTCTCTTTGACTGAATGGCTAGTAATATGTAATCAGAGCATATTTTAGTATGGATCTAGTGGAATAACGTTTGCTAATATGTTTTGTCCTGTCTGTTCATCTGATGTATATTGCGCTTTTCTTTCTGGTTATGCTTAGATGATGGTATTGCTGGGTTGACTTGTGTGATATTCTGTGGTATGAAATGCTCTTGTACTAAAATTTGGGTTTTTGACTTGGTTTTTAATTTAACAGTTTTCTCTTTTAACACATTGTGACATAGGTTAGTGCGTCATATGAGCAGGCTCTGGTGGATGCACGCAAGCTTATTGAGTGTGAAATAGAAAGATTCAAGATCTGTGAAAAGGAGACAAAGACAAAAGCATTCTCCAAAGAAGGCTTAGGTCAATAGCCTAAAATTGTGAGTCTTTGACATGGGGAAATATGCTTTTTATTTTATTATTATTTTGTCCTTTTCTAGGTGTATTATGATTATGCTTCCTCTTTAGGGGATGAATAGTATCTTATTCTCAATGCTTTATGACAGGATCCTAGAGAGAGAGGTTAAATCAGAGACAAGGGATTGGTTGAACAATGTGGTATGAAATCAATTGCTATGAGTAAGTTTCATTTTTACTTTTGTTGTTCTCGAATTTGGGTTGAAACCCAACTCAACCCAAAAGTTAGCTCATAAGGTGTGAATTACCCAAGCCTTTATAAACTCTACTTTGGCCATTTTTGGAGTCAATTTGGGATCTCAACACATAGTCCTCACCCGTACTAGGAAAGCAATAGGGTTAGGTTGATTGCACTAGGAAATCTATGGGGCCTATTTTCTGGACAGTTGAGTGTGGTCCAATATCAAACCTATCATAGGCTTTGATACAATTTTAAATTTGAACTAGGCCCAACTCAACCATAAAAGTTATTCATGAGGTAAAGATTGCCCAAGCCTTTATAAGCTCTACTTTGGCCATATTTGTAATTGATTGGGATCTCAACAGTAACACCCCCTCTCCCACTTGCCTAGGACTGGACATATGGAGTGTGGAGATTGTACGACTGTTTTTTTTAATATTGCATTCGAAAAGTCGCAGGGCCAAGTTGATTGTGTTGGAAATCCGTGGAGCCAAGTTCATTTTTTAGATAGTTGAAGGTGGCTCAATATAAAATCTATCATAGGCTCTGATACTATCTTGAATTTGGGTTGGGCCTACCTCAATTGCCAAAGTTATCTCATTAGATAAAGATTTTACAAGCCTTCATAAATTCTACTTTGGTCATATCTGTAGTTGACAGGGGATCTCAACAGTTGTGATCAAAGTATAGCAATTATTACTTGTTGCTTCACTAGCTTGTATACCTTAATTTAATGTAACTTCATAGTGTTAGGCAAATGAACAACCATGTTTGCTTTGTACCTAATGGTTCTTCCAAGTTGCAATGTGGAAAATAATGCAGGTTGTCTGTTCACTGTTAAGTGACCTTTTCACTAAAGGGGATTTGTTAGTTAAAATTGGTCCTTAAAATTTGCTTTCCATAATGATGTTTATATAAGTCTACTGCCTGCTTACCTCATGATTCACATTGGAGTGTCTCTGTATTCATGTGTTATTTAGAAGAGGTTATCTTTAGGTCGAATAGTGTACTTATATTTCTTTCTCTGGAAAACAATATTGTTTTAAATGTTTGAGTAGGTTGGGGGAGTTACAAAATCAGATCGATAACTTTGAAGCTGAGCTTGAAGGACTTTCTGTCAAGAAAGGAAAGAACAAGCCACCCAGATTGGTATGTAGTAAAGGAAACACAATTTATGAGACTGTTATTCATCTAGAGACTTCTTACCTATACTGTCAAATGGTTTACATGCTATAATTGATTTCTATGTTGGGCCATTAATTTATTCCCCAACAGTTTTGTTGCATTGGCAGGTTTGACTGAAGCAAATGCCTTACCATATCTCAGGATCAAACTTGATGTGCTAAGTTTAGATGACAAGGCATAGATACTTTTACTCGATCAGAGGTACACAACTAATTTAGACTCTTACCTTTGTAATTCTAGAAGTTGGTTGGTAAACTTCGAAACAACTTCCACTTTTTGGTTCTGAATTGTTCTTTACGACTCATTCTCTTGTGAATATGTGAAGCCACAATATATATAGCTATATCACATGATGTTCATGGCAGTGACTGATATGCAATAAGTTTTTAGGCAGCCATTTACTATCTTATGCTTACTCTATCACATGATGTTCATGGCAGTGACTGATATAGCAATGCCACCTTGTGAGAGAGCTGACCCCTTGGAAAATGGTTTCCAGGCTTCACTAGGATTTGGAGACTCACTTGTGAAATGTATGGTTGAAAAAGTTTTGGATTTTGGTTGAAAAAAAGCTGACCCCTTGGAAAATGGTTTCCAGGTTTCATTTGTTTTAAAGTATTTTGGTTTTGGTTAGCACTCATTGATTTGTACTATGTATAGTTGGGTGAAACTTTTTCTGTATGTTGAGCTATGGCTAATCTTTTCTCAAGTGATTATATTTTGTTGAGTTAGCGTGAAACAATGAGTTTCTTTTAGAATTTGGCTTTGGATTAACTTAAAATTTAGAATTCAGTAGTAATGTTTGGTTATTTTAACTCAGTAGATTCTTGCATCTTTTGTATTAATTTTTATTGTGGTATATATGTACTAATGAGTCATTTTCTTTCACTAGAATTTGCCAAAAGAAGCATCCTTCGGGTTGACCCTTGGTGCATTTCAATTGATACTGCTAAAAGATAGTTCAAGGAGGAGTATTATTCCAAGCTATGTTACGTTAATAATTAAGCAACATCCCAGCTAAGATCCACATTTCTAGTTAATTTTCAATCCTAATTTATAATAATCTATTATATATGTTATGTGTGGTTACTGTTCATGATGACAAGCATGTTATAGGCAAAAAACATGTTCAATAAACTTTATGATTCTAAAAATTTAAATTAGTGCAGATTAAGATCCGTATGATATATATTAATTATTATTTAAAAATTATCATATTTATCTCGATGTTTATATTTTTTAGTCAAAAAGAACAGTTGCTTATAATAAATATTCTTAGTGTGGAAACCCAAAGGCAAGTGTATATATAATTCATTGCAATTTAAATAAACGTACATCTTACTACAAGTTGGAAAATATATAGACCCAAACTAGATGACATTGATGGCTAACTAGCTAGCTAGAACCCATGCATGATTCTCTGTTGTAATGAGGTTTAGAAAATGACCCTTGGTGCATTTGGATAAATTTCCCACTGGTGGAGATTAATGCAGTAATTGTACATTCACTATGTTTAAAATTATAGTTACTAAAATATATTAAATTTTTATGTGTAGGTATAAAAACAAGTTAAGAAATGTAAGTGTAAGAATTAAAATAATTTTTAGGTGTAACAATTAAAACATAAAAATTATACAAATATAAAGACTAAATGAGTAAATAAAAAGTGGTTTTTAATGTAATGGATATTGCTTTTGGTTGTATTGTATCTAGGATTAGGATTCTAAATTTTGTAGATGTGACCATGACCTTGTCATGATTATGGTTGCCACAGACTCACAAATGATTTAATCTCCCTTTGTCCCTGCTCTTTATGTTTTGGTAGTGGTAATATTGTGATTTTGTTTTCTTATGATTTCATAGTGAAGAATTAGTTGCAGGTTCATTCTTTAGTAGATTAAGATATCATAGGACATTTTGCCATGAGCCAGCCAACGATGTAGATCATAGAAGAGGTCATTGATACTGAGTGGGTGTACATGTGGGACAAGTTTGGTGGTTATTTGCTTTTGTTGCTTGGTTTAACATCTAAGGCAGAACAAGCACAAGCACAGGTAATAGATATCTAGTTTTGCATATAGTGGATGATATGTAGTTTTTATTTTTATTCTTATGACAATGATAATTCATTTCTTTTGTAGGATGAGGTTCATCTGAGACTCTTTCTTGATAGTATTGGATTTTCTGATTCTTGTGATAATGATAATCCATTTTTATTTTTATTAATATATTGATGCATTTTTAAAAATTAAATTTCTGATTTTTAAATTCCCTACATACATATTATTTATTATTATAATTATATATAGTTGCAATATGAATTAATAAATTAATTAGGCCACTATATATTGATGCATTTTTAAATATTAAATTTCTGATTTTTAAATTCCCTACATACATATTATTTATTATTATAATTAATTTTATTAATTTTTTTGTTAGAATCGTTATTTTTTTGTTAATTTAAAAAGACATTCTAAGACGGTTCTTAGGAAAATCGTCTTAGAATGTCACATTCAAAGGCAATTATAGGTTAAGAATCGTCTTTGAATGCCCCATTCTAAGACAGTTTTCCGATGAACCGTCTTAGAAAGGATTTTTTCAATTTTTTTATTTTAAAAGAATCATTTCTAAGACGATTTTGAAAAGAACCGTCTTAGAATGACCATATTCTAAGACGGTTTTACTAAGACCCGTCTTAGAAAGTGAGGCTACAAAGACGGTTTTATTTGAAAGTGATTATTTTTTACGACACTCGATACAAAAACGGTCATATAACCATCTTTGTATGGGATGTAGAACCATCTTTGAAAGCAGCTTTTGTAGTAGTGTATGTGATGCCTTTTATTTTATGAGTAAGTTATGTTTAAGAAAGTTTTTTAAAAAGTCATTTAAAATATATTCCGCCATGTTAACTAATAAGGATAATTATATGTTGGGGTAAAGAGTGTCACACCTAGGAAATAGGTGGATTCTCTTACTCTAAAGCAATTTTTCTTGACAAAGATTGTCTCACTTAGCAAGACAGTCAGTGAAACATTTCATCAAATTTTTGCTTAGAGAAATTTGGATTCACTTAGTAACACTTAACTATTTTGCTCACTAAGGCTAACTGCTTAGTCACTCACTGCATGCATCCTAAATGGATTTAATATCTCAATTTTGCTCAGCGAATCCTCTATAGGAATTTCCTAGATTTTTGACTACATTTCACTCAGCGAATCCTCTACAGGAATTTCCTAGATTTTTGTCTACATTTCACTCAGCGAGATAAATCATGCCCAATGAATCTGCTACAAAAGTTCCACTCATTTTCTAACTTTTTTTTTTTCACTTGGTGATATATAGTTGTTGCACAACAAATTGGCTATAGGTGTTTCCTCCTACCTACTACCTCATTTTCACTTAGTGAAGGTGGATCTTCGTATAGTAAATTTCCTCTCGCTCAACAAACACATTCTCGCTTAGTGAGAAATCTGATCATAAACAATCATCCCATTTTTTGTGCCCATTTTGCTTAGCAAATTGAATAATGACTGACAGAAAGTTTTGCTCAGAGTTATTCTACATAAACTCTCGCATGAGGGTTTCGATCCAATCACCTCAAAACTCACAAAGGGTATAAGACAAGTTCATAATGAAATCTAATCAACAACGAACACATAAAACACAAATGCAAAGAGAGCAACTATTAAGATAATTCTGTAATTCACTCAAACACGAAATTAAATGCAAAAAATATAATAAGTGTTGGGGAAAATCATTTTCCTTCATGCATTTCAATCAAACATAGCAAATTGGGGTCAGAGGTCAACTATATTCGACTTGCGACTACTACCATGCCCATGAGCGAGATAGCTTACATTCCCTTACCTAGACAAGACATTCACAACCAGAGGGCTTGACATAAGCTTCTCCAATCCTCTGTTCACAGTAGCAATGGTGTTTCTTTCAAAGGTTCCCCTGATGACTTTAAGTGGAAGCACACGTTCCAAAGAAGAGAGTAGAAATAAAAGATTAGGTTTATGTGTACTGTTAGATCTTAAATTGGGATCTTGAATCATTTTTGGTGAACCCTATAATATCACATAGGATTGAAGATATCTCAAGTTTTTTCTAATTTTTTTCTTTAGTAGTAGATTTTATTTTGAGATATTAGAAAAAGAGAAAGAATGAAACAATTTATTCTTTTCTGAACAATGTACATATCTTGAGGGATCTTCTACAAAAATTCATACTTCATGTTAAAAATTTCTTCACATCTTTATTAAGAGATCTACTAAAGATCAAATCTTTAAACTCAAAATTTTTGTTTAAGATCTAACACTAAAAATACTAATGAGATAATAATACTTACCAATGTTTACTTATGATAAATGAAGAATAAAACTGTAATTTACAATATTTATAGTGTGTGGTTCCGTGTGTATATGTTCTAAGAAGAAACTATTATTTGTAAAGTGTGTATTTGATACTAAATAAAAAATAAAAAATAGTATAAAGAGTAAAATAAATCTAAATTATTAATTATTTTATTAAATATTTAATATGATTCAGATACAAGCTTGTACACTTTACAATTATCCCAAGCCAGTGTAGGTATCCAGCCAAAGGAGAGTGGGAAAGAGGAGTTGCTTGCGGGAACCTCGCCTAGCTATATTTAATAAAAAATAATATGATTAGTCAAATATTAATATTGACTAATTATATTATTTTTAATCAAATATTTAATTCTCAAGTCATAGAAAATAATAGAATGTTTTACTACCAGTTTCACAATAGTGTCTGTTTCAGATTATTGAAACTACAACAAAAAAGTTATTAAGTGAATCTTGTTAATAAGTATTCTTAAATTATCAGTTAAAAAAATTAAGAAGAGTAACTATTTATTATGAAAATTAAAAAAAAAGATTTAAAAAATCACAAACAATATAATTTTACGTATTTTAATATAAAAAAATTCACTTTAAGTTTCTTAACTAATATTAGAGGATATTAGTTAGCATTATCTTATTTAATTAAATATTTTTAAATTATGTTTTTCTCGTAAATGATGTAAATCAAGTAACCACGGTTTAGCAGAAAAATGTGTGTTACAATCTCAATGACATTCTTATTAAAATTTAGTGCCTTGAATGTCCCAAAAACCTTGGCAGTGTCAGGGGAACGAGATTCAGAGTAACACAAAAGAATTAAACTTTTAGTACATATGCATGCATTTACCTTGATTAGTTTCCTATTTAAGAACTATTTATATTGTGTTTGACGTAGTATACAACTTGTTCTTGAATTAATATTCAAAATAGCGTGCGAGATGTTGGTTAGAGAATTGTATCAATGAACTGTAACATATTATTGAAGAAGCTATTATTGAATTTTTATCAAATACACCTCCAATGTCAAATCAATTGGCCTACCTTAGTCTCAACACTAAAGAAGAATAGAAGATGATGGAAATAAATATTGTATGTTTTACATATTGTGTCGATGAGGTGTGAGCCAGAGGTGGATCTAGAAAGAAAAAAAAAAACTAAGGGAGGCACTAGTGATGGATTTGGGAAGAGTGTTTTCGAATTTTTTTTTTTTAAATTAAAGGAACAAACTATTATAATAAAAGTGTGAAAAATGGTACAATTTAAAAAAAAATGACTAAATTAGCATGTGGTCGGTGCTTAAAAATAACAAGAGTGTGACCAATACATTCATAAAAATTACAAACATACATACCCATACTTATTTCTCACTTATTTTTCATCTTTTTTATTATTTTTCCATGCTTTTCAATTTCTCCTCGTGCAAACATCTAAATTATTTTTTTTTTACTTTATTTAATTATTATAAAAAAATTACCCAAAAAATAATATTTTTAAATGTATTCTTGAGAATTTAAGAGAGACACTGCGACCCAATCTGCAACGAGCATCCGCCCCTGTGTGGAGCCATATGTTATAACTTATAAGACATATATATGGGCATACTTAAGAATTTGTACCTAAATAGGAATTAAAATTGGATAGCAAGACAATGCAAACAACTTTTATACTGTGCCTGAAGGATCGCATTTTGTAAAGTTCATTTGTAAATCCTGGTTCAATTTTTCAAAATTTTAGATGGCTAATTCAAAACAGAATGGCTTAACCCATTTTAAAAAAGAAAAATAAAAATGAAGGAGAAAGGAGGAGAATGGAGACAGTCCAACACGCTTTCTTATATATGTACATGATTACTCAAATAAATACTTCTTAAACTAGTTTACTAAAATAATTACGTGTAAGTCAAGTAAGTATCGTATTCTTTGCTACCACATATGCTATACATCCTTCACGCTCACCCTCGTACACTCCTGATTGTATCCAACATATCATTTGTCTCTAGAAAAAAAAAATGAAAAAAATCTGACATAATTTTTGGGAGTAAGTAAATGTTGATGCGAAAGAAGCATTATATTATCTACTTTTATATTATAAATTTAAATTCTTATCTTAAATTAGAACATTCTTTTAAGAATTATTTTTCAGAGATCATTTATAGGATTTTTTATAAAAAAAAAAAAGGAAGTATTTTTACGAGTTATTATCATTGATTTACTTTCATTGAGGCCCACGTCATATCCTAATATCATGTATTTAGCATTTAATTTAATTTTTAATTTTTATTCTTTTTAAATATATTTCTTAAATTTTGTACCCAAAAAATGTACTTCTTAATTATAATTATAATTTTAATTTTAATTTTAATTTGATTTAACCACTAGCTCAAACATTCTTTATCCACTATCCCAAACACCTACTTACTTAGACTCCTTTTATCTTTATCTTTATACTTATTTTTTTTTCGTTTATTTTCTTTCAATGTATCTTTTAATTTTTATTTTTAAACTGAATTTGAATATTTTACTAAAATAAATTATCGATGGTTAAAATATAATTTTTAAATCACCTTATAAATTCTCTTTTTGTAAATCCAAAATACAATATATATGTTTAAAACTAAT
>PYAF01005951.1:331023-360129 GCA_007407185.1 Glycine tomentella
AAGTGAGATGGAGAAAAAATATAAGGTCTTGTCAAATATAAATATGATACTTTTGTAAAAAGTCAAGTTTATAGATGCTGATAAATTAAGATCCACTTACATTAAAAATAATTTTGATCAAATTAATTCATTCAATAACTTTTTATAAATAATGAATCCTATCAATCGAACGATTGATTTTTAAAGTTTACACAATCAAACTTAACAAATTCTAAAACTTCTTTAAAATAAAACAAATTTTAAAACTACTTAACAAGTCTCTTTGTGTGTTTTAGCTTAAAAAAATTACTTTTTTTATAACGAATCGTTTTTGTATAAATTAGCACAAAATTGATTAGCATCACATGTTTATGAGTTTTAACTATTCAATTTTCTCTCTCCATTATCTTTCTTTAAATTAGTTATTTCGTCTTTCATTACTTTTTGTAAGAAAAATATTCCTACTCAATATCCCAACTTTTTTTTCGTATTCATTAATCAACTAACGAGATATTATTATCACACATTATCTTTTTTCTCCATCTCACTTTTATTTTATGTATTTTATCTCTTTCTTTATTTTATATTACATCACATATTAAATTTATCATTTTTTTCTTATCTTTTATGTTGATTGAAATATGTACACAAATTATTAGATAAAATTGTGGATAAAAAATTCTACAGCATGAGACATGAGGTGTACCATTAACATTTTCTTTAATTAATATTGTGTGTTTTTGTTTCAGCCAAGACTGGGATGGCAAAATCAAAATGTGACGTGTGTGGCAAACCAACAAAGGGCTTTGCCTTCCTATGCACTGCATGTGCCTTTCAGATGCACCCATGCTGTGCCATGCTCAACACTGAAATCGAGTATCCACCCCACCCCCACACTCTCAAAATGCTCCCAACAACCTCATCGACTGCCCCGGACCCTGCCTCCTTCGTCTGCGGTGAGTGCAAGAAGAGGAGGTCCGGGAAGGTCTACCGCTGCACCGTGTGCGAGTACCATCTCCACGCGGTGTGCGCCAAGACCAAGATCAACGGACTGCAAGCCAATGGCATCAGGACACCTGAGAAGCCCAGCGTGCTCGCTGCTGCAGCACGTGTGGCTTCTCAAGTGGTCATTGAGTTCATTGGAGGACTCGTTGAGGGCATTGGAGAGAGTGTGGGAGATGTGCTTGTGCAGAACATTGCTAAGGGAAACAATGGTCCTGCTAATGCTGGTCCAAAACCACGATACAAATGATCATTATCGTCACCAAGAGGTTAGTAACGTATTCGCCAACCTTCTTTCATTGGTAAATGGTCACTTTTTGGTTCCTAAAGTTTAAGAAGATGATATTTTAGTACCTCAACGAAATTCTGATTTAGTATGTCCTATCATACAACTTAATATAAAATTGGTTTGTGAAATTTATAATTTAATATTAAATTAGTTGTCAAAAAATATAACTTATATCAAATTATTTTAATATTATTATTGATGATAAAATAATCCTACAAAATTTAATAACTGAATGTAATTGTCTTATCGTATTTTTTTATAACATTTAGAAACCAAATTAAAATTTTGGTTCTTTCAATGACTAAATTGTTATAGCTTTACCCTTTTAAGGATGCAAGTGATCACCTTTTTTTTATTAATACACTTTTTGTGAGGATTGCTCACGACATATCTTTTAATACGTTTTTTAAAACAAATATTTTATTATTAGTTAAAATTAATTAAAATTACAAATAAGATCTATTTTCAATAAATATCAGTCAATAATAAATAGTTTGTTCAAAAAGTGAGTTTTATAATTTGAAAAAAAAATAAAATAAAAAAATTGTCAAATTTATAAGAACAAAAAATAACATTAATCCTTTAAAAATATCAATCTCATATTTGGTAAAACATAGATGAACATCGTCTAAGATAAAGTATGTCAAAAAACTATATATTATAGAAGACGCATATTTTGCTAACATTTCTCATATTTACATATTGTTTCAGGGATGAATATTGTTTTTCATGTTTCCTCTCGCACGTTTGGGAAAGATACAAAGACATTTGTCTTCTATGTAAGGTTTACTATATTTGTTTTCTACAATGTGCTTCTCTCCCAAATGCAAGAGGGAAACGAGAGGATCGATTCTTAACTCCCTCTGCGGGAACGACTCTTGTGTGTTGAATCCCTGGTGTCGCTAGGTCCATTCAACGTAGACATATAGTTTCCCTATAGAAAAAAAGAATTGTATATCATTGATTAATGCAACTATTTTATATTGTTTGATTCTGTTGAATATTTGTTGTTGGTTTGAGGAGGGGAGTTGTAAATGGTGGCTAGGGTAGTGTTTCATATTATTTATGTTTTTTTTTATATGTAAATTGAAGTGTTTGTTATATGTGTGTAAATTGTAAAATTTCATATATAAATATTAATAAATGTCACATTTGTTAGATCTTTTATGAATAACTTCCTTTGATGTTGATATTTTTCTTTATTTTTTATTATTTATCTTTTGTAATTCTCTAATTATTTTTTAATCTATAAATAGATTACTCTTCTTAAAATGAATATATACATATATATATATATATATATATACATACATATACATATATATATATATATATATATATATATATAATTCTTTCACTACTAGAAAACAAGTCTTTTATAACACGTGTTCTACTACGATTGTGCCAAAACTGTCATTATTTTAAATACAGTGACATTTTTATAAATAATTACAACATTTTAAAAATGGTTATATCAAAACTGTCTTTCAAATATGCTTTCAAATACGGTTTTGATAAAAACCGTCCTTGAACTCAATGCGTCTTCAGTGATTATTTATTTTTCATACAAGTCAAAGCACTCTCGCGCTCGTTCATTTCAACTTTTTCATTCTATCTCTCTTTCGCACCCGTTCGTCTCCTGGTCCTCACATACCCAAACCCCAAACCCCTTCTTCGTCGAAAGAAGTTATTCACGGAACTCACCACAAGAGTGGTGGCATGGTTCCTTAAATGGAACACACATTCCATTTAATTAATGTAGTATCGAGATCAGGCGAACCCCGTTGTGGCAAAATCGTTGACTCAGTGTCAGTTAGGGTTGGATGCGTCCATCAGGACGCTGAACCAGGCCTCCAAATCGAGCTTCTCCACACAGGATTCCCCCGTCGGCGTTGATTCCATCAAAGCTACCATTGTCGTCACGGATCTTGAGGAGGAGGAGGAGCCACGCGTCAGCAGGGGTTTCATCTTGTCCATCAGAAAGTGACAATGATTTACGATGTTAACTCTCCCCTTTTCTGATCCTTCCTCAGCCAGAGGGGAGACTCCTCTGATAAGAGGTTTGTGTTTTCTCTCTTTCACTCTGTGAATTGTGTGGGTATTTTGAAGTTTTCATCTTTTGTTATCTGCCTTTGATTTTCTGGATTACCCATTTTCTTGTTTGTTCGAAGTTGTGCTTTTTAATGTTGGGGGTAATGCTCAGCATCCTTTTTTTCCTGTAATTCGTTGGATGGTGTTTGTTTTTTGTTTTCTCTTTGGGTCAAGAACTGAAGATTATAGTCCTGCTGAAGACAATAGGGTGAATAATGCTATTTTTTCTTGAATTTCAAATTTGGCATAATGGATTTTTTAATTATATATTTGTTTTTAGTTTCTATGTACTGCCTATGCTTCTCGACACTTGCCCTTAAAATAAGAAAAGAAGAAAGAACACAAACGCACTTAGACATTGTTTGTGGGATAGTTGTCTTGTTTGGGAAGAGTTTTGGGCCTTGTAACTTTTATTACTTATAAATCTGTAAAATATAGAATAGATATATAATTGAGTGTTTATATAAGTCTTATAAGAGGGTTTATAATTAGTCATATATATGAATTAATTGTTGGGGACATGGGAAAAGGTTACTTGCATTTGGAAAATTTGCTGGTAGAGCTGGAATGATTGACTTTTTGTGCGGATTAGGACAACGTAAGTTTCTAATACCACAAGTTTTAATTTATCATATGTTCATTGTTGAATGGCTTGTCTAGTGAGTGATCTCCAAACTTTACATCTTATCTGTTTTATTGTTCTACGGTTTTTAAGTCTTGGATATTCAACACCTTTCTTGTCACTTGGATCATCTTACATGTATCATTCCCTGCCTACTGCTAAGGCTGCTGTGATTTCTGTTGGTGAAGAAATTACGATGCAGGGATTGCCATTGGGGATTTGTCCCCTGGTTTTTGTATTTACTGGTTCAAGAAATGATATGGAGTTAGGAAATGATAATTAATTTTTATATGTCCTATCCTTTCTTAAGCAGACGTAAACACAAATGAAATTAAACTAAACCATTCATGCATGAACCAATATTTCTTATATCCCATTAACTTTTGCCAATTGAATGTTGAAAAGTGACACTTGTGCTGACTTTTGAATCCTTCCTTTCTTTCCTGTAGTTTGTTCTGGTGCACAAGACATATTTAAGCTTCTTCCTTATACCTTTGTAGATCCATCTAAACTACACAACCTACATAGAACGGTAATTGTTATGGTGTTAGGAGTCTTATTATGTTAAGAGTGTTTTTGGTTTAAGCTTGTGTTAGTTGTGTGACACTTGTGCTTGACCTAGATTTTCGGTATAAAGAGGCCATTAGTAGGTCTGGTTCATATCACAACATAATGATGATTCATAGTCTTATTATTGAATTGTAGAACTCTTTTTTCATCCAATCCCTATAATTTTGAGTGTTTACAATGTTGTACAAGATTTGATGAAGGTTCATCAAAATTTTAGACCTCGGTATAATAAATTATCCTCCCCATCCTTTCCTTGCCTCGTTATATTGAGACAAAAGAGTAATGTACACATGAAGTTCCTCATAATCAGGATGGGTAACGTGTGGCTACTGGAGGAAATGTTTTTTTTTTGTGTTTTTATCTTTAGTCTGGAGTGATGATTGTGAAATTCCAAAAAAGTTAGGGTAGTTTGAACAGATAAAGAATGCAACACTGTTACAAGTTCATCACAGTAAAACAAGTGTGTAGGAAACATCTATTATAGTTATAAATAAAGGAAATTATTAGGAATTCAAGTTTAAATATAAAAAAAATAGAATCTTGAAGTGTTATCAATTATGTTATTAGCTTTTGAGATGTCTTATTCTTTGCTCTGTATGTACCTTGTTGAACAGGACAAAGACCAACCAAGGCATGCTTCAAAAAGAGTTTTCCGAGTTTATGGTTGTGTTGTCACTGCCCAAGAAATGGTTGAACCCAAATATCCCGTGAAAGTGTTTGACAAAGTTAGTTGATCTTGATCTCGTCTTTTGAGATCTCCCCGTATCTATTTGTCACATTACAGTATTATGGGTTGCTAATAATTTTGTTTTGTCTTGACCTTGTTTGTCAGGAATTACTAAAATTATTTGAACTAATTTAAATTTCTAGTTCCATAAATTTGAATTTTTCTTTTCTCATCTGTCAAAAAGAAATATTAAGCAAAAACCAAGTCTCAAAATGCTTTTACATAGTTGAAGATGTATGTGATTCAGATAAAGTGGATTTTAAAGAAGTCTCAAGTTATCTTAATTCTTGTGTTTACCATGGATGAAGATATATGTAATTCATATGTTACTAGATCAAGAAAAACTGTAATAGATCAGAAAATTCTTTATCTAACAAAAGGAAGTACAATATATCGGTGCGTTCTTCAGTTGCAAATATTATTATCCATTAATTGAACCTACAAAACATGCCAAGATTAACTTTAGTAGATTTTCATGGTACTCCCACTAGTTGCTAGTTAATCTTCTGATTGTGATTGCTGAATATGACAGGTGTCTCTGAGTGGTCACTTATTTGATCAGTTTCTAATAAATGAGGCCTCAGATATTATTGAAGCTGTAGGAGGCTCCTTCCACTTTGTCAACTGCCATGTCGGTCAGAGCATTGAAGTTGTATCATTCTCTGAACTTGAAGTAAGTAGTCATCTATTTCAAACTGAAAAATCTATTTGTCATCAGAAAATGTTCTTTCTCTTTCTTTTGATGTGCAATACTAAATAATTGACTGATCTGCTCTTCGATATACTTGAAAGATGGGTCTTTCATTGCTCTTGAGCTAAAGTAATGAAGATTTCTCAACAGAAAGCATATCAGATCCTAAGGAATTCACCATATGACTTGGTGTATTGTGTTTTTTAGTCATTTTTTTTAATGGAAATTACATTTTAAACTATGACTTTCATACCAATTGGGTACAGAGTTCATGTGCACTTTACCTCTCCATTTATGTTTCAACTATCTAAGATCCAATTTCTTTTTTGTCATTTTCTCTATTCTTTTCTTATTATTTGTCGGCTGTTAAGGACTTTCATGATTCATCTTTGTTGGTTACTTGCAAATTACAACACCATATGTTTCTTATCTGACATTGACATTTTTCCATGTGCCTATGTAATGCTTGTAGAGTTGGCAATGGAGGCTGGTTTGCCTGGGGGTGTCTTAAATATAGTTCACAAGCTACTTGTAATTGATTTGTAGATTGCTCAAACTTAAATTAGTAATTTTTTGATGTAACACTTGTGTTTTCTGTCATTTGGGTGTTGTTAGATTCTTGGCAAGCGTACCAATTGTCGTTGTAAGTTACAGAATTTATAAAGATTGTCTCCACAAAGACTTGAGCTACTCAGTTAATCCAAATACAACTTAACAGTTCAATAGTTATGTACAAAAAGGATGAGCGAATTTCATTTGATTTTGAAAGAAACGAAAAATAACGAAATTAGTAAAATGAAATATATTTATGAGAAAGTGGGATTGGATTTCATCATTCATACCCTCAGTATTCAATTAACTTTACCATGTATAAATCATTTTCTATGCTTATTGATGCACACATTATTTCACCCCGAATCGATCCCTCACATTTGAGAATCCTAAGGACATCTACTGAATATCAATCCCTCGCATATGAAGTAAATACCCCAGCATTATAATCATAATCGCGTGTTATTTGCAATCAAAACGTTATGCCCTATTCCTAGCAACGTAACGTAATGAGTAAAATCATTCAGTTCAAATTCTAAGGGCACTTTCCAGTCAAGCTTAGAATCTAATTTCATGAAACTAGTGATCAAGTAGAATCAAGCATTAAGAACATAGTGAAATTACCAATAAGGAATAAAAAAGATTCATGCATAAGTAAATATTAAAAGAGATACATAGAGGTAAGAAGATTACATCCAATCCTTAAGAGAATTGATGAAGAGAACCATCATCGCTTCTTTTCAGCAGAGTTTCCACACTAATTCTCACTTCTTTCACTTTCCCTTACACTATCCTAAGCTAATCCTACTTCCTAAGGCTGAGAATTTTGTTCTCAGGATGCTAAGCCATCCAAAGCATGCTTTCTCCTTCAATTTTCGTGGCTATTTATAGATTTGGCCCTCCTGCTTGTGTCCACTCACCCAGGCGAGTGTTTTTGCCTGTGTTTGCTTGTCTGGGTGAGCTAATCATATCTCCTTGGAACTTGAAGCTCGTCTGAACAAGTGATTTAGCCTGAGGAAGCTCGCCTGGGCGAGTTAAAGGCTTAATGATGAAGAAAGGTCATGGGCCTGGACGAGTTTTGGGCCATTTTGCTTCTGGCACCTCCCAAATTTGATTTTTATACCCCTTTCACTTGCTTTGCTTGCTTGGATGCTTCGAATATCATCGAAACCTATCAAAATACAAAATATGATTGGACTAATCTTCCAAAATGTGAAAAACAACATTTTATATAAGTACTAAATACAATTTACCTAGGTTTAGGGCAAGTTTATAAATAAATTTATTAGGGCAAGTTTATAAATAAATTTACTAAGATCAAAAGATAAGTGACAGCATTGTAACCCTAATTTTACTAAAATAGGGCACTTATCAAGTGTATATCTAACTGATATTGTAGCTTAACTTTTTAATATAATGTTCCATGGTACTCACAATTTGGTTTGTTATTTATTTTATAGAATAAAAATTCTTCAATGTGGTGTTTTTTGTTAAGTGTAAATTAAGCTAAGTCCATTGGTTCATTTGGTAGTATATATAGAAAGCAAAAAAAAAAAAAAGACAAGAGCAACAAAGATGGTTTTACGTCAAAACCGTCTTTGTAGGCATGTACAGAAAAAAAAAGAAGATAGGAGCAACAAAGATGGTTTTACGTCAAAATCGTCTTTGTATATAAACAAACAAAGACGATTTTGACTTAAAATCGTCTTTGTATGCATGTAGGAGAAAAAAAAAGGCAGAAGCAATAAAGACAATTTTAAGCCAAAACCGTCTTTGCATATATACATACAAAGACAGTTTTGACTTAAAAATGTCTTTGTATGCATGTAGGAGAAAAAAACAAAAGACAGGAGTAACAAAGACGGTTTTAAGCCAAAATAGTCTTTGTATATATACATACAAAGACGGTTTTGACTTAAAACCATCTTTGTATGCATGTAGGAGAAAAAAAACAAAAGATAGGAGCAATAAAAACGGTTTTTAAGTCAAAACCGTCTTTGTATTTATATATATATATATATGAATAAGCAATTTGCTCAAAATCTTTGTTTTTATAATGTTTAATCTGGACAGAGTTGGTGTCCACAAGAATAAACTCATAAAAATGTCTAGTCTTGAGCAAAAAGATTGGTTTAAAATGGTATTGATTACCCTGAATGTCTTTGGGAAAGATCTTCTAGGGGACCTTGTTTGGTTTGGGATCCCAGAATTCAGGTTCCATTTGAATAACGTCCTGGTATTTGGGTTTAGGGACGTACTGGGTTTGTGATTTAGGCCTTTGGATTGCCAAGGGTTCAGGCTGCTGAACTATGGCTTTACCTTTTGGTTGTTGAATGATTAAGGGGGTTTCTGTCATGGTTTTGATAATGGTAGCAAGGCATCTTTCATCCTCATCATCTTCAGAGGTGATGTCTGCCCAAGATTTAGATGGTAGGCCTTTTGGAAGGTGGGTAAGACCTTGTTCTTGGAGAGCCAAAAGGACTTGAATCGGCATGCCATAATCTGCCTTTGTTTGGATTTGTGGTTTAGGCTTCTGACTGGGAGGTTCAGAAACAGATTGGGAGTCAGTTTTCTGGGTAGAAGACCAATCTTTCTCTTCTCATCTACTCCCTCTCATCCCGACGGCTTGTCGCGCTTGAGAGTTTAACTTTATATTTATGGTCTAAATATAACTCATCGTATTCTGATCCTTTAGCCATGTGAATTCTGTATTCTATTCCTGTTTTCCATATGCATTGGTTGTTCTAATCTCTTTCTCCTAGACCACGCTTCCACCCCCATATGTAATCTTTAATCTTTTTGGGAAATAAAATCATATTTTCTCAGATTGCATATATATATATATATATATATATATATATATAGATACAAAGACGATTTTGGCTTAAAAATCGTCTTTGTAGGCATGTCAAAAAAAAAGAGTGATCAACAAAGATGGTTTTGTGTTGAAAACCATCTTCGTATGTATACCTACAAAGATGGTTTTTTTAGCTAAAAATTGTCTTTGAAAGTATGTAAAAAAAAAGGTTAACAAAGACGGTTGTTACAACTGTCGTCGAATGTCATCGTTTTCGATGACACGCGCAACAAAGACAGTTCTACAACCGTCATCGTAAGGGGTTTAGAATCGTCGCCGTTTGCCTATATTGTAGTAGTGTTTCTAAACTCTTTTTCATCATTTAATTGATTCATATATGTCTGTTGTTATATTATTCACATATATGTGACAATGTGTTCCGAATACACTGTCAAAAAAATAAATTTGAAAATTTAATTTTTCTCACTAGAAATGAGAAATCTAAAAATATTTTTATAAAAGGTTCCTAAAATCTTATCAAAGAAATTTTTTAAAAGATTTTTCTCATTAGAAGTAAAAAAAAAAAACAATACAAATTTCTCACTTAGCAAAATAATGTAAAAGTGAGAAGAAAGGAAATATTTTCTCACTTGCAATGAGAAAACTATGTGAAAAGTGAAAATAAAATAACAAAGTATGGATATTTCATAAATAGATGAGAAAGAATAATTTTCTCATAAAAAAATGAAAAGAGAATTTGAAATAAAAGAATAAAATGCATACAAGAAGTGAGAATAATGATGTGTTTTCTTTGATTCTAAAAAGATTTTGTACAAAGGTTTGAAAGACTTTTTGTCACCAGAAGATAATAAAAGTGAGAATAATGATGTGTTTTGTAAAAAGATTTTGTTTCTAAAAAGATTTTGTACAAAGGTCAGGAAGATAATAAAAGAATAAACAATTTTTGATTCTTGAAGAATGAGAATATAGAAGATTAATTCTTTTTCACCAAAAGTGAGAAAATAGTAATGTCATTATAATAAAAATAGAGTTAAATATTTATTGAAATACTGAGCATACTGATAGTACAAAAATTTCTTTCTAAGATAGTTCATTAAAAAATTGTCTAAAAAATGTCAATTTTTTAATATTTTTTAAAACTAAAAACAATTTTTAAGACTGTTTAAAAGAAAATCGACGTAAAAATTATGATTTTGATATGGTTTAAAGAATTTTGTGAACGTGTTGACTTTCCCCGACAACTTCAAAGACGATTTTCAAACCATCGTGAAATGTGTTTTAGAATTGACGTGAAAAATACTTTTTCTAGTAATATTGAAATTTAAAAATGATATTTAATGCGATAAAATAATTAAATTTTATGCTATACATGCTTATTGTTCATATTTGCATTTTTTTTCTTTTTTGTATATACAAATGAACAAATATGATTGAAACATGACAATAGAAAAACTACATATGAGATAGCGTGAGAAAGTTTAACATGCAAAATTGTTATTATTTTAAAAATTAGTTTGCACTATACTTTATTTAACATTACTTCCATTTTAACCCAAACCACTCTAAAAAACAAAGTCATTCACTACTACAATTTGCTCTGGTGTATATGGCTATATATATGCACTTTTGCAGAACCGCAATTGCAAAAGCAATATCCACCAAGACACAATACTGGACAATGTGGGCGATGAGCACAATATGGAATACAGTCTTTGTTGGTTTTGCATTGATGGCCTCTTGCACAAGCTTGTTGAGTTAAACCTAAAAGTAAAATAATAAAAAAGACCCCAAAACAACCAATTCGACTTCTTGACCATGACCACGTTGGAGAACCAAGTGGAATAGTCGATTTCTCTTATGAAACGGGCGACCGTTAACTTGGCCACCTCTTGTCGCATTGCTCGTCACCTTTCTTCCTCTATTTTTATTTTCCTCTAGGCAACTGGCTTGGCATCTTTTCATATAGCTAACTTATAACAATCGAAGCTTGGATCGATGTCAGGCATGAATGTCGCGAACCATGCAAATGAGTCGGCCTGTTCTCGGATGACTCGTTGTACTTGGTTGTTGTCGTTCTTAGGTAGTTAGTTCCCCAACTAAGTGACATGTCCTTCTCTAGGCTCGAGTTGGAAAGTGGTCATCTCTTCAACCAAGGTCACTCGGTTGTCATCATTGTTTTTGGGGTCGAGTTCTAGTCCTTCTACCTCCTCGGCTTCCACTCCAGCCTCCACATAGTGAACAACTTATGGGGCTTCTTCTCTCGTGTAATGGTGTAACCTCAGGCTGGCCATGTAGCATTCTCTAGTCATCTTCTGGTCGATGTGCACATTTATAATGGTCCTTGCGTTCGACGGGAACTTCATCGTAAGGTGAGGGGTTGAAACAACTGCATTGAGGGCATTGAGTGAGGGACAACCAAGGAGTTTTTTGTACAACGTGCGAGCATCCACTATTAAGTATCGTATCTTTATCCTTTTCTGTAGTGGCCCCTCATGCCCGAACTTGGTGTAGAGCCAAAAGCAGCCCTTCGTCCCTACCTGTTCCCTAGCAAAGCCAAACAAGGGGTCATCGTGTGGGAGGATCTCGAACTCGAGTATATCCATCTGTTTGAAGGTGTTCCAAAATAAGATGTTAATCGAGCTTCTTTAATCTACAAGGGTCTTCTTAACGATGTAGTTGGTTATCTCAACACTGATAACCATTGGGTTGTCCTACATCGAGTTGATTGCCATGAAGTCGTCTATTGTGAGGGTTATGGGCGGCATGTTAGGTACTTGGTGTCAGGAGATTATGTTGACGAACCGAACTTGCCGAAGGTTTTTTTTTCGTACGGAAGCAGTGGCCCCACCCCCAGCAAAACCTCTAACTATGGTGTTTATAACCTACCTCGGTTGGTCGAGGGTTCTCTCTCCCTTCTCCCACAAGCGGCACCAGCTCCTACGCCTTTTGACCGGCCTGTATGTTCATGGTCTCTCCCCCAGCTAAACTTAGGTATGTTCCTTCCTTCAGGCCTGTACCATTGTGACTTGTGGACAAACTCTTTCAAGTGGTCGAGCTTGATGAGCTTCTCTATCTTGTCCTTCAAGGAACTGCATTCCTTCATCGAGTCGCTGCGATTGCAGTGATACCGACAATGTTTTGGGTAGCCAGCCTTTGGTGGGGTGTTGGCTCTTTTGGGCATGGTCAAAATGTTGACAACTAAGGCCTGATCCATGATATGGGATCTGTTGACGGTAAAAGGATTGTACTAGGTAACTAGGTATAATGTAGCTCTCGTGGAGGCTGATCCCTCCTCCCATCGCCACGAGCCTTGTTAGAGTTGCACTTGTCATTATCTTTCTTGGCCAACACAGCATCAGCCTGCACCTGGTTTCGGTAATCAACAACTCCTTCACTGCATATACTTGGTCGCTCTCATTCACAATTTATCGATATTAGATGTCGATTTCTTGCATAGGCTATTAACAAAAGGTCCTGGTCGTAGCCCTATAAAGTGGTGCATAGCCACTGCTGCATTTAAGTTTTGGATATTTAATGCGACCTTTCCAAAGCATTCCATGAAGGTCCACAATGACTCCTTCTTCTCCTGTTGTATGTGGATAGGGGCCACAAACATTTGGTAGTGAGGCCGACTAGTGGTAAACTATGTTCCAAAGCAACCACCCAGGGTGTCAAACGAGTCCACGAAGTTATGGAGTAGTCGTGTGAACCAATGAAGGGCCTGCCCCTTCAATGATGTCGGGAATACCTGGCGAATGATTGCATCATATGTGGTGCATAGGCTCACTTGGGTACTGTACACGTCCAAGTGCTTGTCCAGGTCTATGGTTCAATCGTACTTCTTAATGGTCAAGTTCTTCTAGTTAGAAGGAAGAGTCGCCTCCATGATGCCAGGAAGGGAAGAGTTCTTGAACTACAACAATTGTCTTCCCAAAGTGTTGAAGGACAAGGGAATAACATCTAAGCACATGCTCAGATTAGTGGCACTGGGTAAGCCGACTGCGGTTGATTCGGCCTTTCCCCCTTCCAGGGGGTTAGCCTCTGGTTTCCATGACCTGTGCGACTCCCAAAAATGAGCATTCTCACGTCGAAGGGTGATGATTTCCTCAGTAAAGTGTTTTTGCATCTAGGAGACCTGAGCATATAGTCTCTTAACATCAAAGACAGGTCGATATGATCTTCTACGTGAATGTCTTCGTTATGGTGATTAGCCGATTGCTCTATCGTTGCTATGTTTGTACCAGTTCTTGTTATTGTCATGAACTCTTGGGGTCGGGATATGTCTTACACGGCCCCACGATGCGGGCAAAATGATCATGTCACAAATGGACCAGATATTTATCCTTCTGTTGAAGGGTCTGCTACTGTGCCAAAGGGTCTTCTGCTTGTAGTTCCTCATTGGAGTCTCAGGTGCATAAGTGTTCGAAAGAGCGAAGAAGTGGATACTTGCAAAAGACACTCTAACGCTCAAGTGAGGGCTCGACTTAGAGCTATTAATGGTATGTGGTGAATATTTTAGAATGGAAAGATCGGTCCTCTTACTCGGGGGTTTCACTCCTTTTTATACTAACCTTACTTGGCCCGGGATCTATGGGTCTATCTGTCCTAATTATCAATTGTGTAATACACCTACTAATCATGCTTAGGCTCTTCTAATCAAGCAATTACCCTTAAGTGGGTTTATGGGTGATAATCATGGTCATATGGTACCCGTCATTTACAATGATTAAGGATCAAGATGTACTGTACGACATATACAAATACGTGATCAAAGAAGGTGTTTGGTTAGGATGCATACGTGATCGAAGGGGGTATCCGATTTGGGTGTATCAGCTGTCCCCTCGGTCCGAGTACCTTATCCAGTATACATTTATTTCTATCAAATAAAAATATATAAAAAAGGTTTAACATACGAGCATCAAAATTTTGATAAAGATAAGCATATCAATGTCCCAAATAATTACTATACAAATACATCATTAATTTGAAAATATTTGTGCATTAGAGTCCAAATAAGTCCAAAATCTGTCTTAGTCATTGGTAATTGGTCCAAAATCATATTTTTATTTATTTTTAAAAAATGAGTCAGTTTTTATACATGGGTAAATAACATATAAACGGATAGTAGAAAGAAATTTTCTATTAAATAATAGAAAATAATCATATATATATATATATATATGATAAAATGTATTTTTATAATTTTTATTTTAAAAATCATATTTACGATGATTTCGAATAAAAAACTTATACTGTTATAAGGTATAGAAAGTAAACATTTTATATATAATATATATTGAAGTTAATCAAATACTTGAGTGTTTTATACATGAAAGTTAATACATGTGGTTTTTCTAAAGTATAACTGTAAAGGGCACTCTAAATCAAATAACAATAATATTATCTACTACATCAAAACATTAATTAAAAAACATTTAGAACTTTTTATTTTTAGATACTTAAAAGTCATTAGTTAGATAAATTTAACATGTATTGTGAGAAGAAATTCATTACAAGTGTTTGCAAGCCTGTGACTAGGTTCAAAAACTCATCACAGGAGGTGGCATGGCAACGGTAGACCGTAGACGTTGGCTTTGTATGCCACACGAGTGAAATGAGTGTGGTCGGGTTGGTGAAGTAATAAAAATATATAAATCACCATTTAAAACATTCAGCCAAAGTTGCATATATTGAATTACCTTAAAGATTCAGCACTTGCATTAGCTTCACAATCAGAGATACCCCAAGAAAGAAAAAAAAAAAATCACCAGTTACCAGTAGTCACCACAGGAGCAAACACCGTGCCGAAAATGATGGAACCGATTTATATCTCTGATAACAATTTCTCTCTGCACAATTTTTGATATCAACTTTATAACAGCATGACAATCTACACAAATTCGAAGATTTTTAATGATACGAATAGAACACCCAGCTGGAATTTGAATCAGTCCAAAAGCCAGGGCTAGTCTTTCACCATGCATCCACAAGAGACGTTCCTTTTCATCATCCTCCACATCAAGCAAAACAACACTGCAATCAGGAACATACCCTGCATCCTTGGTTTTCTTGTATAACCATTCAAGCATTGCAAAGATTAGTTTAATGTCAGGATGAGAGGTGTCTCCCACAGTGAAATAGTGAACCACACCTTGGTTCTCGACCCAGCTCAAGCCCGGTTCCTTTTTCACTTTTTTCTTTTTCATATTTTTCCTAACAGAAGCAACGTTGTCCCATCTCTTTGCAGTGGCATACATGTTTGACAGAAGTACGTGGGTTGCATCATCTTGGGGCTCCATCTCAAGAACACGCTGTGCGCAAACTTTGCCCAGATCAAGATTCTTATGGATAACACAAGCACCAAGTAATGCACGCCACACCATAACACTAGGCTGAAATGGAATTTCTCCAACGAGCTTAACTGCTTCATCAAATTGGCCTGATCTTCCAAGAAGCCAAACCATGCAAGTATAATGTTCTATACATGGTTCAATGCCATAGTCCTGTAACATTGACTTAAAGTGAGCTCGTCCTTTGTCTAACAACCCTGCATTGCTACATGCAGACAGGACACCAACAAAAGTAAGTTTATTAGGTTTACTATTACTCTGTTGCATCATATTGAATAAATTTAGAGCCTCCATACCCAGGCCATGTATAGAATATCCACAAATTATAGCATTCCATGAAACTTCATCTTGTTTATCCATCTTATCGAAGGTTAGTCGAGCATCGTCAATTCTACCACATTTAGCATACATATCTATCAAAGAATTTGCAACTACACTATCCTTGTTATACATGGTTTTGATAGTTAACGAATGAATTTGACGCCCTGGCTCTAGTGCCACTAAACTGGCAGAGGCACGCAGAACACTTGAGTATGTCACTTCAGTTGGCTGTATGTCAAGTCCAAGCATATTTGAAAATAAATTTAATGCTTTCTCCCCATCCCCTAACTGAACATAACCAACAATTATAGTGTTCCAAGTTACCTCATTTTTCTCTGTGGATCCCGTGAATAATTTCACGGAGTTCTCAATTTCACCACACTTGGCATAAACATCCATGAGGGCATTTGAAACAAACACATTTGAGTCAAGACCAACTTTCAGTACACAAGAATGAATTTGGCTTCCTAAATTCAGCGAAACCAAAGATGCACAAGCTTGCAGTACACTGGCAAATGTAAAATTATTGGGGACCACAACAGATGATTGCCTCATTCGACAAAACAACTGCAAAGCCTCTTTACTTTTATCACTCTGAGCATACCGTGATATCATGAGACTCCAAGGAATAAGATCATCTTTCGGCATTTCTTCAAAAAACTGCTGTGCCTCAGCAATCTCTCCTGACTTAGTGTACAATTCAAGCAGTGCAATGCCAACATAAAGATCCCTATCATAACACACTTTCAAAGCACATCCATGAACACTTTTCCCAACCTGAAATGCTTCTAGACCATGACAGGACTTAAGTGCAGCAGAAATGGTAAAGTTGTTTGGCTTATACCCCATAATCCTCATCTGGCAGAAAAGTAGCAACGAATCCTCATGGCAGTAATTCTCAGCATAGCAAGCCACCATCCCAGTCCAAGATACCATGTCCTTAAAATAAATTCCATCAAAAACTTGACGTGCAGCATCAACATTTCCACAGACAGAATAAGCATCAATAAACGCAGTCCCAACAAATGCATCAGCCTGATGACCAAGCTTATAAACATATGCATGCACACTCAAACATGTATCAGCCAAATCCATGCTCACCAGCAACTTGAGAAGAGTCGTGAAAACAAACTGGTTCACCTCATATCCTTCTCTGAACAACCTGTGCTAGGGGTAAAGGTCACACTCACAGAAATTAAAGTTGAATCTAACTAACTAGTAACTGAGACTCTGTTTGGATGAATTTCTTCATAAGCATTTATAAGAGAAGAAAATAAAAAGGTAGTATGATTTGAGTTTCTCCTATAAACTAAAATCAACTTATGTACTTAACTTTTATAGAAATTCCCCCATCTAATTTATTCAAAAGCTGAAGTGCATACATTGATTTTACAGTCCTATTTGAATAAACTTCTCAACAAGTACCTAGTATAAGAAAAGAAAAAAAGGTAAAATGAATTAAGTTTTTTCCAACTTAGGCATAAGATATCCGACCAAAAAAAAAAAACTTATAAATAAGATAATTTATTAAAAAAAAAATCCTCTTATTTGATTTCTCCAAATTTCTCCAAAACTTTATTATAACTTATGATACATAAGCTAATTTTAACTTAAGAGAGAAACTTGATTCATTTTCTTGTCTTATCTCTATACGTGTCCGTTGAGAAGTTTTATCTAAACAGGGCATTGATTATGAGAGAAGCTCAATTCTTTTTCTTTGTGGATTGGTTTATGATCGTCCCTACAAGCAAGTACTTAACTGGTAACTAACTAACAGCTGGAATTGTGAAAGACGCATACCTTAGAAGCAAGCGAAGGGCGCGCTGGAATTGGTGGGAACGGGAGAAACCCTGGGCCAAGGTGACGAAAGAAACGGTGTTAGTGAGGGGCATTTCGTCGAACAGTTTGGAAGCGTCCTCAAAAAAGCCGAAATGAACATAGGTGTTGAGAAGAATGTTCTGGGCGAACAGGTCCAAAGACGCGCCACGCTTGATAATGTGGCAGTGGAGGCTCTTCCCTGCGTTGGGGTCGCGGTTTCGGATGGCTTGTTGGAGCATGCTGGCGTAGGAATGGGAATCTATACCCAACGCAGCTTGGTGAGTAGAATAGAAGCATGGCGTGAAGTTGTTGGAACAACGAGTCTTGCCGTGTGACGCTATCAGAACTAGCCTCAATAGCTTTGTGCTTTCACCCAATGATCTGATCATGTGAACTATGTAAACTTCTGCTACTTCATTCCCTGGCTCTCCATTCTTCTCTTCTTCTGTTTTCGCGGCTAAAACAACCTTTCAATTTCAATTTTACATTTGGTGTGTATTTGCACATATTGTTTTGATGTTTATTAAGGTTTTGTTTGGGAGAGGAATTTTAGAGGAGAAGAGAGGGAATAGAAAGATTTGGGTAGTAATACCTCTTTGTGTAGGAGTTTTAATTTTTGAGGAAAAGAATTTGAGAAATTTTAAAACTCATGTGAATTCCTTCAAATCATTAAAATTTTTGTTTCCCGATTTGAGATTTTTTAGAAGGAAAATTAAAAAAATTATTATCCTACCCCAATTATAAATTCAAAAATTATTAAAATATATTTTTAATATATTTTTATATTTAAATTATATTATTTTCATATTTAATATCTTATTAACTTTTCATTTCTCTTTTTTAATATATTTTTAATTCCTAAACAAAGAGGAAGGAACTTCTCTCATTTTCTTCCCTTTCCTTTCCCTCCCTTCCCCTTGAACCTCTTTCATTCCCTTCCCCTCCTAACTCCCAAAGAAAGCCTAAGGGTATATGCATGTGACTTTATTTGATTTTTAAATATAAAAATTGATTGAATTAAACATAAAATAAATATGTAATTTAATTTATTTTGATTTAAATATATTATTAAATTTAAATTAATTCAATTTTTTTCTCGATTTAATTAGATGATTTTTTATTTTTTATCTATTATTATAATTTAAAATCTAGAAACTAACTTACATAAAATGAATTTTATTTTTATTAGTTTTTTTAACATACTTTAGTTTATTATTATTATTTTTCCTTCTATTTAACATTAATATAAAATGATATTATCAATTGTTTTTCTAATACAATAGTAATTTATACATTATTTGATATTTAATATTATTTTTTAACAATATTAATACATCACTTTTTACCATATGAAAATAAAATATGCATCTTAACTATATAGCTAAGAAAAAATAAATAATAAATTATTTAATTTATTACAATAAAAATCAATATAATTATAATGTGCGGTTTGATTTGATTTATTATAAAAAAATTCAAAAATCAAACCAGCATGCAAAAAATATTTAATTTTTTAGATTTTTTGTTTTTGCGATTTTCGATTTAAAAGGCTTTTCAATTTTTTGACCGATTTAACGGTTTAGGAACGGTTTAATTCGATTATGAACACCATAACCTTTACACATAATTTAAAATTATTTCTTATATTTTTTTTTAAAATAAAATATAGAGTAATGATAAAAATCTTATGTCACAATAAGTGTTTTTTTTAATCTATTTGTTTTAAAATAAAATATAAACTAATGAAATGATTAGGGTCTTTTATCTTTTATTTTTGAAACATACAAAATTTATGTGAAAAGATGAAATAAATTTGAAAAAAGTAAATATATTTATATCTTTTAAAACACTCTTTTATATAATATCTTAGCTATTGAACTTCTTTAATTTTTTCAATTTTACGTTACCAAATTTTTAGATTTGATTTACTTTTCACTTGTAAAATAATAAGATGTGAGAGCAAGATAAGAACAAAATAGGAAAATATGATAAACTTTAATCATATTCAATGTTTGATACACACTACATAAGAAATCATAGAACGATAAGATATATTATATAAAATGTGTTCAGATAATAAAATTACTATTTCATTAAAATTATACATAATTATTTGTTTTTATGCATGTTTGAAGCACTCTATTTAACATTAAATTTCCTTAGAATCAAACATAGTTATTATTATATATAAAAAAATTCTTAAGTAATTTAATTGTTAAGATAACATAATTATACTTTTGTTATGAATCGTTCACTACTACAGAAATGATTTTTTTTACAACACTGTTTTTACGATGGTTGTATAAAAAATGATGTCGTAAGTAAAGCGGTGACATTTTTGTAAATAATTTCAACTTTTTGAAGAAAGTTTTAGCAAAATCGTATTTGAAAACGCATTATGATATCGGTTTTTTCAAGAACCGATGTCAAATAGTATGCGGTGGTAAATTTGTAAATAAAAGAATATTAAATAATATGTCAAATTAAAGTTGATTTCAGACAAAACCGTCCTTGGTTTCATTTTTCGCTTTCCACTGAGGACAGTTTTCAAGCAAAACCATCTTTGACTTCCTCTTCGTGTCTCACTGGCTTCCTCCAAATTAAGTCCCAACCCTCTCTCGCTCTCAACCTCACTTCCTCCAAACCCCTCACCATCTCCACTCCGACCACACCCACGACTTCACCCCCTCATGGCACCACGCCTCCCTGTTCTACCCTGTTGTCACAAGCAAACTTGTCCCCTTGAAGTTCCTCAGCTTCGACCTCTCCCTCCTCCCCTCCCTCACCCTCAATGTCACCGTCATCGACACATGTCACGGCCCCGTCGAAATTCATCGTCAAAACGGGATCTTTTGGTTTGAGATTGGAGTACGAGCCCTACACGTTTAACACTTTGCTCAATCCATCAAACTCGACCCACGCGTCGATTAAGTCATCGTTCTTTAAATCCATGCATTTTCTGAAATGGAAATATCACGCATTTTCTATAGCCTCCTCCTTCTGTTATGTCGTTCACAACTACCAAGACGACGACGAACTTCAAGCTTTCTTACAGATCCTTCCATCTGATTTGCATCACAATCTCCTCAATCAACCTAACCCCCCTCAACTTCTAGAGGTTTGTCACTTCTCAATTTCATTGCCTATTTATTTACTTACCACTTCTCTTTCTACTCAACCTTTCCTTAATCATTATTCATTAGGTTATATTGGATTTGGGGCATTTTCCATAAGCTCGTTATCTATTCTTACAAGAAGGCCATTCTTTAAGGAACACTGAGGTAAAAAGTATACCATGCACTTTCACTTCTCATTGAATGGTATTATTTATGTGAATGTGATGTCCATAAATGTGTTGTATTGTATTGTGTATTTGTGTAGCTTAGGTAACAATGAAGGAGTTGGAATATGTTGAACAAGCTGTTGGTGAGTTTGGGAAGGACAATAGAGTTGGCACCCCATTACACTAAATATCTGCAATTAGGAGGAGGAATGGTCACATAGTTGGTTTGACTTGTCGAGTTAGGAGACCTGTCATTGGCCAGATTGATATGGTTTATGACCTGCTTCAATATGGGAAGAGCATTTTATTTGTTGGAAGGTATATAACACATTGTTCCTAAGTACACTCTTTTTAAAACTGAAACTTTCAATCAATCAAGATTCACCCTTCACTTCAAGCAATAGTAGAAAATCTATCTATTGATCTTGGAAAAGATTAACCACAAGATAAGCAAATTAAGACATCAAGATGAGAATTAAGAGAACACCAAATCTATATTGGTTCAATCCTCAAAAGAGAAGCTACATCTAGTTTCTTCTAACCAAACCTTGGCTAGAGTTCCACTATATCAAGATATGTTCTATACAAGCTTACAAGTGATCACCCTTTATCAATCCTAGATAAAGAACTGAAATCTAAACCCCTTTCAGACTTCTAATGATCAAGAACTAGAGAACCCCTTTCTATTCTTCCCTCTAGAGAAACCTACTCTAGAAAAGCTTTAAAGAACCTCTTTAAAATAGGAACATACAAGAAACAAAAGTAACAAATGAATTACTGCAAGAGTTTAAGAGAGATACAACCTTATGATCCTCAAAATATGAGTGAATGAATTTACCAAACATAAATCAGGTTGAAAAGAATGCAATCTTGAAATCAGCTCTCCATGAAAACACTTGTCAAATCTTGTCCAAAACAATTTGATCAATGATGCTGTGTTTCTTGGTTTTGGAACAAGAGCTATGTATCTTAGTATATCTTTTCTCAGAATCAGATGGCTTTTGAAAGTGATGGAAAATTTGAATTATCAAGTTATGTCCAAAGCAAAAGACCCAACAACTTTTTATAGAAAACTGATTCAACTGAATGTAATTGATTAAATCGTTCATGTAATCGATTATTTTAACTAAAGTAATTGATTAATATCCTTTTTAATCGATTAAAGTATTCTTAATTCTTTATGGAAAAGATATATGAACAATGTAATTGATTAAACCGCTATGTAATCATTTACCACATACAGTCTCTATTTCAAAATGTGCTAATGTAATCGATTACGATTAGATGGTAATCGATTAACCCATGAAGACATATTATGAGTTTTGTACTATGTAATTGATTACCATTTCCTTGTAATCGATTAAGTAGTTCTTCATGGCTTAAGTAATAGATTACCAATGCTGGTAATCGATTAAGTCAATGCACAATGTGATTTTCCAAAACTTAACCATGAGAAATTTGCTTTTTTATGCAAACATGCAAACGTTTATGCTTTTCACAAATCATGTATGCATGCTAATGATCATGTTTATGCAATGCAAGGGATCATAAGATGAGGCTCTTAAACAAGTTAACTGTAACACCTCAATTTGTTTATCCTATTATTTATTAATTTTTTTACGAAATTCTTTTCTTCTTGCTTAGAATAATCAATACGAAAGTTACTAATCACTAATATTAGTAAAAAGTTCTTCATTACCCATTGGTATGTCTAAGTCTGACATAATATAAAGTTTAATACAGACCAATATCTGTTCTATCACATATTACAAATCACCAAAATGTTTCATTACAATAAATATCTTCAACTAAGCATCTTTAACAAAGTCTTCAGACATCATCTTGCCAACCCTTCTTTTATTGTTCATCTGCTCGCCCAAATAGATTGAGGTCATAGCAGGTGTCAACCACAGACACAAAATATAGGGTAAGTTTATGATAAACATAATTCAAGTAGCAAAATATATTAAATATGCAGATATTCATTAAGATGCATGATTCTTTTACCAATAGTCAAGATAGCTCCAGTCCAATGGTCCAGAACTTGCACGATCAGTCAAGGTGTCACAGTGGTGCACAGGAAGGTCACCCACACTACATGTGATCATCATGGGCAGCGTGAGTTCCTTACTGCCGAAGCACCCCCTAGCTCAGACCTCTCTTGTCTAAACGCTCGTACTCAGTTCCTATAACTATCTGACACACCTCCTCTCGAGGTAATAACGCGGACTAACCCCGTCGGGCATATGCCATATGAGACATATAAGACTTATTCACTTTAAGGTACAACTCTTTTCATCATCTCATATTTATTTTCAACATCAGTCTTTAATTCATACCTCATATACTTTACTCAGAATCTAAACATAAAGTATAGAACTCAACTTTATATTCATGTACAGAATCTCAACATATTATTCATGTACAAAGGTTTATAGAAACACTCAGCAACACATGAACTTCATGGAGATTTATAGAAACACTCACCAACACATGGAACTTAGAGAAATTCATAGAAACTTTTAGCAACATATGAACTTCATGGAAACACACATAAACATTCAAACACTTATTCAAACAAAACAACACTTAAACTATTTTATTCATAAAGCTTCCCATACATACTTAAACAAAGTAACACTTAAACTATATTTAGCATAAACTCCCCTATACATACCTTGTTTTTCTTCTTTTAAAAGCTTGTTAAATTTTCCCTAGTTTCTCCTAGCTTTCACGTGATGCTTCACTATGGTGTGATGCTTCACTATGGTGGGGTTTTAGGCTTGAAAATGAAAGGATGGGAGGGATATGGAAGGGAGAGTTACACGTGAATTTGGTAGAGAGAATGGCTTGAAAGTGATGTGCATTTTAGGTTCCCCCCCTTTATATAGTGTTTAGGAAATAATTTAATATTCAAGGACATTTTTGCCCTTCCTAACTAAATGACCTTCATTTAGTTCCATTCTAACTAAATTAACTTCATTTAATTTCATTCTAACTTAATTACTTCTTGTTCCATTGAATTGTAACTAAGTTAAATGATGACCTTTTACTTTTTAAGAAAAATCTTCTTAAGCTAATTATGTGCCATACAAGTGTCCTAACACTTGTCTTGGTCATAATGATTGTCTTTCCAAGTGTCCACTTAGTTGGCATGCCTTTACAAGTGTCCCAACATGTGTCCAATTTCATGAAGCTTCTCCTTGCTTCATCAAAGTTCACGTGAAGGCTAGGTGGAGGTGGAGAAATCTTAGCTTCATTTTCATATTATCTTGCATTCATGCCATACAAGTGTTATGCCACTTGTTTCTATCATGTGGCTTGCTTTCCAAGTGGCTTATCATGAAGTTTCTTGCCTCTTCTACATGTTTTCTCACGTGAATGACCAATCTAAAGGGAAGAAATACAAATTTTTCTTCCTTTCATGCTACATGTGGTCATTTTTGATGATGAATAAAAATCTAATTTCTAATATGGCATTTACACATGGTATTTTCTTAAAAAGAAATCAAATTTAATTTGAATTCTTTTATCTAAAGATGAATAATAGAACTCTAGATGTTCCTAAGAATTTATCTCAATGATAGTTTAAATAAATCACAAGTAGTCTATACAGAGCAATATATAAACTTTACATACTAAATTGTTCTTTATCTTGTTTTTGATTGGCCTATACTTCTGCTGACCATCAAAATTACTAAACCATTTTATTAAATTGGTTTATACATTCTATAATTAAGAGAAAATTCCTTAGATTATACGTATCATTTTTCCATATTTTTCTTATGCTTGAATTCTTCTAACCAATGTTTCAAAGTTGTCACCTTATAAAATTCATAGAAATTCTATGCTAGAGTTTCTTGTCACAAACTATTTTGATATTCTGCCAGTCAAGAGTATTCTGTAATTTCATCAGGTTCTCACAAAATCTCTAAGGGTATCTGGTCATTTTTGGCCTAAAGGGCATTATGGTAAATTCATCATTTATCCTAGGGGCATAATTATCATTTCCACCATAAAATATATAGCCAAAAATATCTAAGGGTATTCTTGTTATTTCCAAAATATCCAAGGGCATTTATATAATTTTCATCTTAAAATATCTCACTAAAATATCTAAGGGCATTTTTGTAATTTTTAAAAATATCCAGGGACATTATTGTCATTTTCACCTTAAGGGCATTTCTGTAATTTCTGATTTAAGGAAAGGGTAACATGGTCATTTCTCTTCAAACATTTTCTTAATGTCTCTAATTGATATTCCACCAATTAATTCAAATATAGACCAGCCAAATTTCTCATAATCTAATACTCACATCAATAACTATGCAAGAATAATTCATATAATATTTTGACCATAAATTTTGAATTTTCAGGGTGTTACATTAACAAATTTCAAATGTTTTCAATTGAATGCTATGTAAAACACTAAAATCTATTCAAGACACATGTCTTCATCCTTGTGTTGATCATCTTCTAGTTCCCATTGTATCTAACAATATGATTCCCAAAAAGTGGGATGAGATGACAGATGCAGAAAAGAGAGTTGTTTAGTATGATTTTAAAGCTAAGAACATGATTACTTCTGCACTTTCTTCTGATGAATTCGTTAGAACTGTTAGGTGTAAAAACGCAAAGGAAATGTGGGAGATGTTGAAAGTCACTCATGAAGGGACTGATGAAGTTAGAAGATCAAGGAAGCATGCCTTGATTCATGAGTACGAAATGTTCAAGATGAACACCAGAAAAAACATATCTCAGCTCCAAACAAGATTCACTCACATTGTAAATCATCTTCTTGGTCTTGGGAAGATATTTGATGCTGAAGAGTTGAACATCAAAATCCTGAAATGTCTTATAAGACCATGGCAACCCAAGGTGACAACAATAAAGGAATCAAAAGATCTTTCCAAGATGTCCATGGCGGCACTTTTTGGTAAGCTTCTTGAGTATGAATTAGAAATGTCACAACTAACACATGCAGAAGATGCAGATAAGAAACAAAAGAGCATAGCCTTGAAAGTTGCATCATCTAGTGTTGAAAAAGAAGAATACTCAAGTGAAGATGAAAGTGATGAACACTTGAACCTAATAGTCAAGAGAATAAGCAAGTTCATAAAGAACAAAAAGAACAAGAAGTTCACTAAGTTCAACAAAAGAAAGGACAACAACAACAACAACAACACAAACTTAACATGCTTTGAATATGGTAAGTCAGGCCACATTAAATCTGATTGTCCTATATTCTTAAAGAAGCAATTAGATGAAAATAAGACAAAGAAAGAAAGAAAGCCAAAGAAATCCTACATAGCATGGGAAGACAATGACTCAACAACTTCTGAATCATCTAGTGAGAATGAAGAAGCTAATGTATGTCTCACTTCTACAATAAGTGAAGATGAAGAATTCTTAAGTGCTGAATCATAGGTAAATCCTGAATTTGACAAAATTGTTGATGTTTTCCATGATATGCATGAAGAGGCTAAAATGCTTGCAAAATCCAACAATAGGCTGGAAGCAAATCTTAGATGACATGTCACCAAACTTGCACCAATGCAAGCTAAAATTTGTAACTTGAAAGAAGAAAATGAAAAACTTGTTTCAAGCTACAAAATTAATGGGTGTGTATGTACATCTTCATCAAATGTGGATAAATGCAAAGCTTTACAAAAGGAAATTGATGATTTCAAAAGGAGTCAAGGTGAAAAGTATATGTTATTACTTTCTAAAAATTCTTATTTGATTGATCTTTTGAAAAGGCTTTATAGAGGAAAATGAAGTTTAAATCAAATGCTAAGTGTACAAAAGTATGTTGGAGATACTTCTGGTTTGGGTTACAAACATGGAGCAAAACCTCTTGTAAATACAACGTTTGTACCACCAAAATAGAAGAATCAAAAAAGCTTTTCAAAAACAAAGAATTATCAACAATTGACTCATTTTGAAAGGGCATCAAAATCTGTAACTTGCAATTACTGCATGAAGAAAGGTTATACATCTCATAGTTGCTATACTAGAAGATTTTATGTGCCTAATGGAGATTGCATTTGGGTTCCAAAGAAAAAGAGAAAAATAGCTAACCCCTATGGACCCAACCTAAATTGGGTACCTTTCTTTGTCACTTAATTTGAATGTTGCAGGTGTGTCTTAGAGCAAAATCATCATTATGGTACATTGATAGCGGAGTCTCTAGACACATGACAGGTGACATATCCATGCTTAAAAATGTTACTCTATAAGATGGAGGATTTGTCACTTATGGCGACAACAACAAAAGGAAGATAGTTTGAGAAGGAAATATAGGAGATAACTTAAAAACCATGATAAAAAAATGTTCTCTATGTGGAAGGTTTAAAGCACAATCTCCTAAGCATAAGTCAACTATGTGATAAAGGATTCAAAGTTTCCTTCAATGATAATTGTTGTTTAATATGTGGTTGTCAATCCGGTGAGGTTATACATGTAAGTAAAAGAAAATTTAATATCTACTTGCTCTCTATAGAACATGCATTCATTCACAACACTAATTGCCTAGTAAGCAAAGTTGATGAATCTTGGCTATGGTGTAACGCCTCAACTTACGATCTTGTTATTATTGATTTTTAATGAAAATTCTTTTCAACTTACTTAAGAGTACCCAATTGAATATAATAAAATTTTGCCAATAACTGATACTCCAAGAAAATTTCATCACTGATTAATATTTATAAACCTGAAGTAATAAGAGTACAAACTAATACTGGTTCTATTACATGGTACAACTAATTCAAAACACTCTGTAACAAAAGAATAAATCTTCAAACTATCATCTTCAAACAAAATCCTCTTCTTGTAAATAGCTAGTGGTCTCTCTTTGCTGTTCATCTGTTCGTCCAAATAAAATCGAGATCATAGCAGGTGTCAACCACAGACACAAAATACAGGGTAAGTTTATGATAAACATAATTTAAGCAACAAAATATATTCAATATGCAGATATTTATAACAACATCCTCAAAATTTCTATATGATGTATGATTCTCTTAGACTCTTATCGTGATGTATGATTCTTAAACTCTTATTATGTGGTACCAACTGTCAAGATAGCCCCATCCCAGTGGCACAGAACTGAAACGATCAGTCAGGGTCCCCCGGTGTTGCACAGGATTCTCACCCACACTTCATGTGATCATCATGGGTGGCGTGATTTCCCCACCACAAGAGTCACCCCCCAGCTCAGACTCCTCTTGTCTGAACGCTCGAACTTAGTTCCTGCAGTTATCTGACACACCTTCTCTCTGAGGCAACTCTTATGCACACCTCCTCTCTGAGGCAACTCTTATACACACCTCCTATCTGAGACAACTCTTATGAGACACATGAGACTGATTCACTTATGCATATCTCATTCTTTTCATAAACTCAGATATTCAATATAAATCTTCCAATCATTGTCTCACATGATTTACTTAGAAAATCAACATAAATCATGTACAAAACTCAGCTTATTACTCATGTACACAACACAACATATAATTCATGTACAGAGATTCATAGAAACACTCAACAACACATAAAACCTCATTCAGGCACTCAATCATGTAACTATAACTTTAAATCCAATAATTACTCATATACAAGACATATTTCACAGAACTTTAAACACTTATTCAAACACAAGTAACACTTAAACTATCTTTATCATAAAACTTCCCCATACATACCTTATAACCTCTTATGAAACTTGTCTATCTCTTCCTAATGGTACTAGCTTCTACACGTGATTCTTCAAGGAAGTGGGGTCTCTTTATGCTTTGAAAATTAAAGGATGAAAGTGAAATGAAGGAGAGGTTTCACGTGGAATAGGTGGAAGAATGGAGTCTTGAATGTGACTTCCACTTAAGGCCTTCCTCCCTTTATATAGGGTTTGGAAAATAATAAAATATTCAAGGACATTTCTACCCTTTTCTAGCTAGTTACTCCCATTTGGTTTCATTAGAACTTAGTTTCATCC
>PYAF01005951.1:360229-373968 GCA_007407185.1 Glycine tomentella
TCTACCTATTTCACGTGGCCAACAAGGAGAAATAAGAGAAGATTTTTCTTCTCTTCATGCCATACTTGTACACATGTATTTCAAGGTTATGATGACTTCTTATTCCTTCATCAATGGTGGCTTACAAGTGGCTAGGTATTTCTTAAGCCTTCATGATTGTATCTTATCATTTTAATTTATGAATCTTAAGATATTTTTCCACTTATCATGTTTTCATTTCCTTAAAGAGAAGAAAATTGTGTGGTTCTCCTTGTGTCCATATGTCACCTTTTATGAAGAAGAAGAATTCAATTCTAACATGACTTCACACATGGCATTCCTTAAGAGGAAGTAAAGTTCAATTTGAACTCTTCTACCTAAAGGATAATATTAAATAATAGAACTCTAGAGTTTTTCAGAAACTGACTTCAATTACAATATAAATTGCTCACATGCAGTCTATACAGAGTGCTACACAAATCTTACATACAAGACTGCTCTTATCTTAATTCTGATTGGTCCATTCTGCTTCTAACCATCAAAATTACTAAACCATCTTATTGAATAAGTCTATTCATCCTACAATTAAGAGAAAATTCCACAGATTCTATTTATCATTTTTCCATATTTTTCTGATGCTTGAATTTTCCTGAATAAAATTTCAAAATTATGATCATATAAAATTCATACAAATTCTATTCTGAGACTTTCTGTCACTAAAAGTATTTCGGTAATCTGTCATTCAAGGGCACTTTGTAATTTCATCAAGCTTTCACAAAATATCAAAGGGTGTCTTGGTAATTTTAGCCTCAAGGGTACTATGGTAATTTGTTACTCATCCTAGGGGTATGATTATAATTTTTACTATAAAATATCTCAACAAAATATCTAAGGGTATTTGTGTAATTTTGGCTCAAGGGTATTTTTGTAACTTCCACTTTAAAATATCTAACCAAAAATATCTAAGGGCATTATCGTCATTTTCACCTTAAGGACATTTTCGTAATTTCTGCTTCAAAGGAAGGGTAATATGGTCATTTCTCTTCAAACATTTTTGTAATATCTCTAATTAATATTTCACCCAAATAATTTAAATATAGACCAATCAAATCTCACATAACCTAACACTCACATCAACAGTTGCACAAGAATAATTCATACAATATATATTTGCAGTTATTGAAATTTCAGGGTGTTACATATGGCATAGGAGAGCTAGTCATGTTAACATGCATCACATGAACAAGCTAATAAGAAAAGAGTTAGTCATTGGCTTACCTAAACTAAAGTTTGAAAAGGAAAAACTATGTGATGCTTGTCAAAAGGGGAAACAAACCAATATTTCTTTTCAAAATAAAAATGTTGTTTCTACCTTAAGACCCCTTAAAATGCTTCATATGGATTTTTCTGGTTCTTCTAGAACTATGAGTTTATGAGGGAATTTCTATGGGATTGTAATTGTTGATGATTATTCTAGATTCATATGGAATTTGTTTATAAGATCCAAGAGTGATGCTTTCATGGAATTCAGAAAATTAGCCAAGCTCATTCAAAATGAAAAAGGATGCAAAATTATCTCAATAAGAAGTGATCATGGTGGTGAATTTCAAAATGAGTACTTTGAAAAGTTTTGTGAAGAAAATGGAATCAACCACAATTTTTCAGCTCCAAGAACACCTTAGCCTAATGATGTTGTGGAGAGGAAAAATAGATCCCTCGAAGAAGGAGCTAGGACTCTTCTTAATGAGACAACTTTGCCTAAACATTTTTGGACTGATGTTGTGAGTACAGTTTGCTACACTTTGAATAGATTACTTATAAGGCATATTTTGAAGAAAACTTCTTATGAACTATATAAAGGTAGAAAACCAAACATTTCTCACTTTAGAGCATTTGGCTACAAATGTTTTGTTTTAAATAATGGTAAGAAATCTCTTGCCAAGTTTGATGCTAAGGCTGATGAAGCCATCTTTCTTTGATACTCATTACAAAGGAAAGCATATAGGGTCTTTAATAAAAGAACTTTATGCATGGAAGAATCAGTTCATGTTATTTGTGATGAATCTAACTCCTCTAAAGAGGAAAAGAAATGTGAAAATGATGCAGACCCTATAGGAGAGAATTTACAATTCAATGGATCAAATGAAAAGGAAAAGGAAGAACCAATTGCAGAAATAGAACAATCAACAACACCTATCCAAAAGCCTAAGGATTGGAGAACTACAATAAATCTCTCCCTTGATAACATAATTGGTGAAGTCACTAAGGGAGTATCTACTAGATCCTCACTAAGAAATCTCTGTTGTGATATGGCTTTTGTTTCATAAATTGAACCTAAGAGCATTGACCAAGCTTTACTTGATGAACATTGGATGCTTGCCATGCATGATGAACAGAATCAGTTCAAGAGAAATGAAGTTTGGGAACTTGTTCCTAGACTTTTTTCTCACAAACCTATTGGCACCAAATGGGTTTTTAGGAACAAACATGATGAGAGTGGAATCATAGTCAGAAACAAAGCGAGATTGGTTGCAAAAGGTTACAACCAAGAGGAAGGCATAGACTATGAAGAGAACTATGCTCCAGTAGCAAGGTTAGAGGCCATTAGGTTACTACTTGCATATGCATGTTTAATGGATTTTAAACTGTTTCAAATGGATGTAAAAAGTGCTTTTTTAAATGGATACATTGAGGAGAAAATCTATGTTGATCAACCTCCTGGTTTTGTTGATTTCAAATATCCAAACCATGTCTTTAAACTAAAGAAAGCTCTTTATGGATTGAAACAAGCTCCAAGGTCTTGGTATGAAAGATTGAGCAACTTCTTGCTTGGTCAATCTTTCATAAGAGGACAAGTTGACAAAACCTTGTTCATCAAGAAGCATGGAAATGATATCTTATTGGTTCAAGTATATGTTGATGATATAATATTTGGTTCAACTAATCATTCATTGTGCAAAGAATTTTATATCTCTATGCAGAATGAGTTTGAAATGTCTATGATAGGAGAATTGACATTCTTTCTTGGACTTCAAGGGAAGCAAATGAAGAATGGAACATTCATCAGCCAAACTAAATACTGCCTTGAAGTGATAAAAAATATTGAAATGGAGAAGAGCAAAGATGTTGCAACTCCTATGACAACCTCAACCTACCTTAATTCAGATAAAAGAGGCAAGGGGGTTGATAAGTCAAAGTATAGAGGGATGATTGGATCTTTATTGTACTTGACTGCAAGTAGACCAGATATAATGTTAAACATGTGCTTATGTGCAAGATATCAAGCAAGTCCAAAGGAGTGACAGCTCACAACAGTCAAGAGAATCATCAAATACCTTAAATCAACACCAAGAGTTGGTCTATGGTATCCCAAAGGTGCATCACTAAATTTAATTGGCTACTCATATTTTGATTTTGCAAGATACAAACTTGATAGGAAAACCACCAGTGGAATATGCCACTTTTTGGGAAGCTCACTAATCTCATGGCATTATAACTCTCAACAACAGAAGTTGAATACATAGCTGCTAAAAGTTGTTGTGCACAAAGTTTGTGGCAACAACTCCAAGATTTTGGTGTTGAAATGAATGAAATTCCTCTACTATGTGACAACACAAGTGCAATGCACTCAAGGACAAAACACATAGAGATCATACATCATTTTCTAAGGGATCACATCCAAAAGGGTAACATCAAAATTGAGTTTATTGATACTAATAATCAATTGGTTGATATCTTTACCAAACCCTTATCTAGAGATAGATTCTATGATCTTAGAAACATGCTTGGTATTCTTGATTAATCTAAGATACCCTTATCTGTTCAGAGACATACTTTGCCTTGAAATAATCGATTACCATGTTTATGTAATCGATTATCTATGGTATTTCTGCAAAAATTGCACGATTTTCAAAAATCTCAACTGATATATCTTATCTTAAATTCAAATTCAAATCTATGTCAGTCTCATTTATATCTCTTGAAACATGAAATAAGTTGTTATGGTTTTATGTTATGTTTTCTTGTACTGCCTTTTAGGATTAATGAATAAAATTTCCTTTTAGGATTCTTGCGTCTTCCTTGCTTATCTCATGAATATTCAAATTGTTTTTTTTTTGTCTTTGATAAGCCAAAAGGGGGAGAAAAAGGAGAAACATAATATTGAAGGGATATGCAGTAATTGGATAAACCAAACAAAGCAATAAAGGGATAAACATGTTGCTCTTTATCTTAACCAATGTAAAATTACATAAGATAGGGGGAGCATATACATATATGTGAAATGTAAATTGTTTATGCAAAGTATACTTGACATTTGCTCTTGGCAAGAAGCTGATTTCATTTTCAGATATCAAGTAAAAGCTCATGAAAATCAACTCCTTTAAAAACATGTCAATTGAAGTTTGGCATGATCAAAGCCAAAAATGGGAGTACAGGGGGAACTTGAAGAAGGATCAAAATATATGCTGAAGCTTGGATGAGGTTTTAGCTTTTAACATGCCATTCAATTGAAGGCATTTGTAATATCAAGATATATGAGAGTTTCGTCTTATGATCCATAGTATTGCATAAACATCATTCATTGGCTTGCATTCATGATTTAACAAAACAACATGGTTTGTGAAAAAAGCTTAAGATTTCATGACTGCATGAAAGCCAAGTGCTCAAAGGTTCAATTTTTTGGAAAAACTCTTTTTGACTGCCTTAATTGATTACCACAAATTGGTAATCTATTACTTGAGCCTTGAAGAACAGAATAATCGATTACCAACATTAAGTAATCAATTACTCAGTACAAACACAAAACAAGACATGTCTGTGTTAATCGATTACCATTTATCTGTAATCGATTACTAAGCACTTTTGTAAAGGAAAAACTTTGTGTTAATTCATTACAAGATGTAATAATCGATTACTTTGTTCATACATATTTTCTAGAAAGCTCAAGAACAAATTAATCGATTAAATAAACAATTAATCGATTACTTAAGAATAATTAATCGATTACATGAACGTATTAATTGATTACATTCAGTTTCATCAGTTTTTTTCTATATAAAGCTGTTAAGTCTTTTTGAAAACTCTTATTCTTACAAAATTTTAAAAGGTCAAGTTTTAACCAATTCACCCATCATCTTGGTTAATTGTGTGTGTTCATATTGTTTTCACTAGTTTTTTTTCCAAGGTTGGAACAGTTTATGGTGCAAACCATGGTATTTGGTCTTATTGCACGTTACTTGTTACATATGTATAATCCCAAGTGTTTTGAGCATTCACTATGGTGTTTCTATCTTTTGTTGATAATCTAGTGTAGATTTTCCTGGTAAATATCAAGATTGGGCAGACACAGATGTAATAACCTACAATTATTCTAGATATTATATTTTTATTTGGGTTAAATCATTAAAGAATTGTTAGATAATTACTGTTTTATTTTTACTGAACGGATCCTAGCATAAATTCTAAAACGTTCAAATTGTAGAAGTTATATAAGTTGATAAGCTGATATATATATTAACTAGTCATTGTCCATTGTTACATAGCTCCTTTCTTTTGGGTGCCTCACACTTAAAAAATCATAGAACTTAACTACCAAAAAACATCTCTGCCACACTAGATAGGATTATTATTTATATACAAAAACCTACAACCCCTATCTTCAATTTAGAAGTTCTCTCCAAAGCTCTCCTCTTCGCTAACCAAGTTAATTGGTTCCATAGGTGGTTGTGGATAGGCAAGAGCAAACTGTAGGAATGAGTCATTAGGATTAAACAGTCCATTAAGTACATATACTGGAAAATGAATGTCAAAATCAATATATGCACGTATAACAGGGTGCATAGTGATGACATAACAGTTCCTTTCTTCATCGAGATACCATTCCAAATCTAGCGCATCAAGGAATATGATGATTGAGGCCATCTAGAAATAAAACCTGAAACAAATCTAGTGAGAAATAAAATTTCTCAGTAGGCAAAATCTAAACCACCGAACACGTTAGTACGTTAATAAATCCTCAATATAACCAAATAAATCCATACAAGAATTATGCAACTATATGAATGCATGAAATGAATTTTCCCAGTGTGCACATGGCCTCTACATATCGTACTATATGTAGCTACACCTCGTACTGGATGTAGACGCTGCGATCGTCTTATGCAAACATGCATGATTTATTCCATGTATCTGCACGTGGTCACTACATATCGTACTGTATGTAGTCTCAGATTTTGTCTCACAAATCTCGTACTGGACTTGGAAACATAAATCAACATATCATAAATCAAGGTTCATTCATAATAAAATCCATAAGCAAAATACATACTACCTTATGGAAAAATGTTGTTATCATAACATCATACATACCACAAGTATGGCTAAACCACCATACTTTATTTAAATAAGATCATTACCAACCTAGGCATGACCATTGAATATCCTCAAGCTACAGAAAAATCATGTTAGTAAATCTAACTAATAAACCACAGTATATCTTTCGAATAATTCCTAATTCCTTTAAACTTTCACAAGAAAAATTCCTAATTCCATGATTGTAGCCAGGATGGGTTGCTGGGATTGTTGTAGCTGGGATGCCGGGTTGCTGTAGCTGGGTTGCTGGGTTGGCATAGCTGGGATGCCGGGTTGTTGTAGCTGGGATGCTGGGTTGCTGTAGCTGGGTCGTTGGGTTGGCATAGCTGGGATGCTGGGTTGCTGTAGCTAGGTTGCTGGGTTGGTATAGCTGGGATGCCAGGTTGCTGTAGCTGGGATGCCGAGTTGCTGTAGCTGGGTTGCTGGGTTGGTACAGCTGGGATGTCGTGTTGCTGTAGCTGGGTTGGCATAGCTGAGATGCCGAGTTGTTGTACAAATAATAAAAACAGCCCAAATATGATCCAAATCACTTCCAAATATCACTAAATATACTCTCAAACATCACTAAGATTTCAGCCTATAAATCATCACCTATCCTATGGTTTAAATCAACATTTCCATATCATAAAATAACCTTCAAATGACATGAAATTTTAGCCTAAATAATAGCCATAAATCTGTACATTTAAGCATGTAAATTATTCCAAATAAATTCTTAACTAAAGATTGAAGCCTAGCCTACCTTAAGTGAATTTTGATTCTTGAAGAGGAATGGAGTAAGGGCTATATTCCTTGGGAAAATACTCTAAGAAATGAGTTTTTGAAAAAGAAAATGGCCGATAGGTGAGGTGGTATAAGGATGGCACGGTTAAACAAGCAAAGGTGGTAGAAAATAGAAAGCTTGGTTCAAGGAGCAAGTGGTAGTATGATAGGTTTTGGAGCTGAAATTTACGTGCAGAAATTTTTGAATGCCAAGGCTATTTATACTACTTTAATTAGTTCAGATTTAAGGATTTTAGTTGGGTTAAAACTGATTTTAGAAGTTAGTTTAGTTAGGTTTTAACTAGGTATTCATTTCATTGGAAGATATTTAACCTTAAGCCTTATCTTGATTCTTTTAATCATTGACTTGGGGGCAGCTGGCTTCTACGTGGATCTTGGCTAAGCAAGGGAATGCAATTGCTTGGTTTAAATTGTTCGACATCAACACAAAAAGCCTTAATTAAATCTTTTCACTTCAGCAAAAATATCTTACAGCAGCCTATATTTTCAATCTTTGCATTTGGCTTGTTGTTTAGGTGCATTCTTTATCTTATTGAAGGATTATATGCACTTGGATTGATCTTAGAATGATGACACCTCTAAGTTGTCATCCTTTTCGGGCTGAAGATTTTATTTCCTTGGGCCAAAATTCCAAGAGTTACAAGTTGTGCTCAATCTAAAAGGTCCAAAGGGCTAGAACACTTAATCAAATGGGGTTCTCTCATTGTACATTCTGTACCAATATACTAGTCTAAAAATTCTCATATTTTAGTATGTTAAACTAGACTTCCTAAGCTTTCTAACAAGATATATATGCCTTATTTGGAGTTGTAAAACTCAAGACATAGCATTTTTAATCTAGACTTCCAAAGCTGCCAGCGAATTCAACTTATGACAACGACATCTCTTAGTATTATTGTTACTGCAGGAAGTAAACATTCTATATTTATCTGAATTATTTATATGTTATAATAGACATCTAGATCTTTAATTCCATATATCATACACCTAATTTGGATAAGAATTGAGAGAGAAATAAATTCTATATTATTCTTTTTGTATCCAATTATCATCACACTTCCATAATTAAATCATAAATATAACTCATAATATAATTTTGAGGATGTTACAACAGATCTGTTTGATCTTTTTCAAGCTCGGGTTATAAACAATGAATCAAACCCAAAGGTATTTCTTTACAAATATTTACTTTTAGTATTAGATCCTACTTTTCTATGAGATCTGTGGTTTGAAAGAGTTAGTTCCACTAATTTTTGCTAATTGCTTAAGAATTGAGTTATACTGCCTGTGGAGATACGTCATGTATAATTGATTTTGTTGTGATGATTTCCTACAGTTATTAACACATTTGTTTCATTTAGGCACATTTGTAGACATTTAAGTCAAGAAGCTCGTGGATTTCGTTATTTGGGTATTGTGGTTAGATTGTGATTGTGAAGGAGAAAATATATGTTTTGAGGGTAACTCTTGTTTTTTCTTTTAACATATATCTCACTACCATTATTATTTTAATGACGTGAGTTTTGATTTGGTTTTTTAAAAAACAAACCTAGTCCTTTGAACAAATATATTTCTAGTGTTTAAGGTAAAGTGCACAAATATAAATTAATAGAACATTACAATATAAATAATCCTGCCACAATACCCATGTTATGTATGAACAGAACTCCTCAACCCAATCTCTGTCCTTTAAAAAGACTTAGTCAATAATCATTAGATTTGTTTAAACTGGCACCTTAGTATTTGCATCTAAAACTTTATCCTTTTATTGTTTTAGATATTCCTTTAGGTAGTATGAAGGAATTACCATCTAAGAGTGGCCTTGTGTGCCACATTTCAACTTGTGAATGCCAAGGGATTATTTTTCTATTCTTTTTGGTGCTTTGTGTGTATTGGTTAGACAACCAGAGGTTGGCCTTCCCAACATTTGAATTTCCCTTCCTCATTTACAGTGAATGTTAAATATCACCTTGTATTATATTGGGATATCTTGTTTTAGGCACAATCATGCCTTCACATTCAAAAAGAAAAACACTAATCAACTTTCTATTCTTCTTGCAATGATACTAGTGTGTTCTAAAGATCAACTTGGTGTATATCATGAATCCATTTTCTTTTAGTTCAAGCTTTTGGAGAAATTAGTAATGTGATATATATATATACTTTATTCTCTTTTCATTTTTTAATTAGCCAACTATACTAAATTTACATGGATGTATATTGATAATGAGAATGAGAAGGATACATCTCCTTGGAACTTGGGTTGGTTCTTGACAGGCCTCTACACTTTTGCTTTTGACAGAAAGCCTCTACACTTTTTAAATGCGTATTTGAATTAGCATTGGCAAAGTTTGCAAAATTTAATTTTGGTTAAAAGTGATTTGAAAGTAATGTAATTTATGTTTGAATATGTTTATTTTATTATAAAAATAAATTAGGAATAAAATTCACCATAATTTTTTTATCAACATAAAACTATTTGTTTATCAGAAAAATCTCATATTTTTTGTTGTAATTCCATGTCAGGTTAATCCCATATTCTATGCCTATAGGTTGATTACTCTCCTTTTGACATTTAACCTTATGTTGCACCTCCTCTTAGTAATGCCAATGGTAAGAAATGATGATGGAATTGAAATTGTGGAGTTAAGTTTAGGTATTGTTTGGTTGGAGTGAAAGAAAAGAGATGAAAATGTGAGGAATGAAAAGGAAAGAAAGAGAAATGAAAGTGTGAATTTTATGTGAATTTTATTCAGTTATCTTTGAATTAAGTCAATTCTATTTATGTGTGTGCCTTGTGTTTACGTATACATTTGGTCAAGTTTAGCTTCTTCTCTATTCAAGTTTTGCTGATGAGAACTCTGCCATTACTGAGTCAGACATTGAAGAGACCTTCAAGAAGCTTGTGGCTTAACAAAAGACGACACCCCAGAAAATTTGTGATGCTTTGAAGAACCAAACTATAGATTTGGTCCTAACTGCTCATCCTACTCAGTCTGTTTGCAGATCATTGCTGCAAAAGCATGGAAGGTATATTTGTTACATTAACTGATACTTAGTTGTCTTAACTAAGGTGTTGTGGTAGTTCATTCATTGTTGCATTTATATTTTGATACACTGGAAAATGGAAATTGTTGACCTATAAAGACAGGACATGGTATATAGTATACTATTTCTAGTATTGTGGCAACTTCTGCATTGAGGCTAATTATTTATGTTGGTGATCATTCTCTTCATGATAAGGAATTATTTGACACAATTATATGCTAAGTACATAACACAAGATGATAAGCAGGAATTTGATGAGACTTTACAAAGAGAGGTGCATTCTTGATTCCATATACAATATATAATGTTGTCAGTCATAGATTTCACATCCAGATAATTCTGAGTTAATTGATACTTACCTATAGTTTCTAGTTATTTATAAACATTGTGATTGACAATGATATTTCTTGTAAGCATTCACAATATCATGGAATTTAGACATGATGGCCAAATGATTTATTTGATAATTGATAACATTATTTCTTTTCTTGGGTGAAAATAATCTGAATCATATATGGTGTATGCCGATGCATATAGTTGTCATTGAATAATGTAATAACATGCTCTTTTAACATAAATAGTATGGCATGTAGAATTGATATTTTAACCTTAGAAGTTTGTTTCTTACCGTTAACTTTAAACACGTTAAATATTATGTTTTTTTTTTTTAAGTTTATCTAAACATTAAATTTTCTCAGAATTGGTACTGTAACCATAAAATAACAAAACTAGTTTTACATTATTTCATTTTTACAATAAATGGAGACAACAAAATAAATAAATAAAATTATGACTTCTATTAATTTCGGGCTGTCTTAAACCTGGTGGAAACACTCGTTATTTGTGTAAAGTGCAAAAAGTGTCTATATTTTTTCTTGCAGAATTTTGTTTTTGTTTGTTATGTTTTTTGTACAAAGATGAATCTTTATAGAAATGTTTTTTATTTTAAAAAAAGACCTTAAACTAAGATGGTTTTTCCTAAAAATCGTCTTAGTTTAAGTTTATTTAATTTAAAAAAAATTAAACTAAGACAGTTGGACATTCTAAGACGATTTTTCCTAAAAATCATCGTAGTTTAAGTTTTTTTTAAACACACATTAAACTAAGACGGTTATAAGGAAAACCGTCTTAAAATGTACAAATTCTAGGACTATTTTTCCTAAAAATCGTCTTAAATTAAATTTTTTATTTTTTTTAAAAAATAAAACTAAGACGGTTCTAACGAAAATCGTTATAGAATATTCACATACTAAGATGATTTTCTTAAAAACACTTTTTTTAAATTTTTTATTTTAAAAAATCATGTTCTAAGACGGTTCCTCAAAACCATCTTAGAATCATTTGTTACAAAGACGGTTTTGGAACCGTTGTCGAAAATGAAGACTTTCGACAACCTTCATTACAAAGACAATTAAAAATGTCTTTATATGTCTTAAACAACCGTCGTAAAATCGTCTTCTTGTAGTAGTGTTTACTTTGAATATACCATTATGCAATAGTTGAGTGACCACCAATTTACCTGCAATTTTAAGATAAATAAATTATTAATTCAACATAAAAAATTATTTCTTTGAAAAAAATATTCACAAAATGTTAACATACTTACAAATCAAGTAGTTTTTGCTATGTGGTTGAGGTTGATCGAGCAAAATGCAGCCAGCTACGTGATCGAACTTGATATGAAAATTTAAGAATATATATAGAAAATATTCATAATCAATAAGAAAATAGAAAAATAATTTAAAATTTGAAAGAAAATAAAACTATAAGTACCTTCTTCTTCTCGAGTCATGGTATGATTTGAAGAATTTGTAAATCTTGAACTTGAAATGTAGCTTGAGTGTGCCATTATTAAAACAAATAGGAAAAAGAAATTTAAATTTCACCTTTCATTATTCTTTATTGAGAATTCTTACACAAATAAAATTAGTGGCGGAGCTTGGAAAGAAAAATTATGGGGAATATGTCATAGATGAAAAAAAGAAAAGTATGTATCATGCATAAAAAAATAAATATTGCAGTTTTTTATAGATTATATACTAAAATATATTGTTGATATTATATAAAATAAAATACATATTTTGTTGATATTTGGTTTTATTTTTAAAATTTGTTTCAATCTTTTATCATATTTTTAAATTTAAATTGATATTTCTCTTGTGATTTTTTTATTTAATAAGTTATGTATAATGCTATTATTACAATATATTTTAGTATATAATCTAGATAAATAAGCTATTACAATATTTTAAACCAAATAACATACACCTATAATTTATCTATATGTTTTAAACATATGCTAAAATTTCTATTATATAATATAAAATATGTATCATGCATAAGGAAGATAAATATGCTACTATAATCTAGCAATCTTGATTTTTGTTTCTATGTCTTTTAAATAATTGTAAACACCTATAATTTATCACAAAAAATTACAATGAATACAAAATATGCTACACATTATTTTAAAAATAAAATAAATATCATTAACCATAAATAATCACAATTAACACAACCTGACACAAAAAAATTACACAAATATTATTTTAGATTTTGTTTCATTTTCACAATAGATTAGAATATTCTTACTATAAATATATTTTGGGGCATAATTTATTTTCTTCGTTTTTCTCTCTTTGCATAAACCTTTATATTATATAATAGATAACTTATTTTTTTTTAGTATATATGTTTTTATAATTTAATTGTATCTTAAACATTCAAATTCAGTATAAATGTAGAAAAATCCAAATCAAGCTAAATATGTTTTTTTTACTAAGCTTCTATATGTTTGTTATCTTAAACTTGCAAATTCACTATTAGAAAATAAGCTTTTAACATCGGTTATTTTTTACTTTTAATATCAATTTTTAACCGATGTTGAAATCATCGACGTTAAAAGTATCAGTGTTAACATCAGTTTTCAAAAATCGATGTTAACATACACTACACACAAAATCAATTTTTTGTAAAATATAGGAACACTTCACACTTAACCAAGAGGGGGGGTGAATTGGTTAGTCTTGGTGATTTAAAACTTTTTGAGTAAAATCAGAGTTTTTGGCCCTTTTGGATCTTTAACACAAATATAACCAAGAATCTTTATCCAAGATCAACCCAAGAGTTGTAATGCTTCAAGAATCAAATTGTAATACAGAGTTCACAAAGAAAATAATTAAATATGCAGAATATGAATGAACACACAAGATTTATACTGGTTCACTTCAAACACTATGAAGCTACATCCAGTTTTCTTCTACTCAACACTAGAGTAGAGTTCCACTATTGCAAATAATATTCTTACAAGCAAATATAAGCTTCTATTTATCAACCCTAGATAAAGTTCAGAAGTCTAAAAACCCTATTAGACCCTTAGAAGCCACACCCACACTGAGAACACTACTCAGCTGTCTTTAGAGAAACACTATCTCTAATCTTGCAAGAAACCCACTTACAATAGAACTTCAAAAACAAAGATTCAACAGAAAGTTTACAACCACAAAGAGTAAGGAAAGAATTCACCTGATGATCCAAGAATGATATGCATAAGGATG
>PYAF01005951.1:394444-424933 GCA_007407185.1 Glycine tomentella
ATGGATTCTACTTTATTATTTTAATTAAACCGTGGAGAGAAAGAATTCGTTTAGGATATAAGCGACTAGTAACATTTCAAGCAAAGGGAAGTAAATTTTCGTGAAAAATTTATAACCAATCTAATTCTAAATACAAAGTGGGCACAAGATTCCATCTAAAATCAATCAAACACGAGAGAGCAAAGAGAGGCGTTACAAAGTTGAGTGATGCACCTTTGGGATACCAAAGACCAACTTTTGGTGTTGATTTGAGATATTTGATGATTCTTTTGACTGTAGTGAGGTGTGATTCTTTGGGATTTGCTTGATATCTTGCACATAAATGCACACTCAACATAATATCTGGTCTACTTGCTGTCAAATATAGTAAGGATCCAATCATTCATCTGAATTTTGACTCATCAACCTTCTTCCCTTTTTCATCTGAATCAAGATAGGTTGATGTTGCCATTGGAGTTGCAGCATCTTTGCTTTTCTCTATTTCAAACTTTTTGATCACTTCAAGGAAGTATTTGGTTTGATTTAGAAATATCTCATTCTTCATTTGCTATATTTGAAGTCTAAGAAAGAATGTTAATTCTCCTATCATTGACATTTCAAACTCATTCTGCATAGAGATAGAAAATTTCTTGCACAAGGATTGATTAGTTGAACCAAAGATTATATCATCAACATATACTTGAACCAATAAGATATCATTGCTTTGCCTTTTGATGAACAAGGTTTTCTCAACATGTCCTCTTATGAAAGATTGATCAAGCAGAAATTTGCTCAATCTCTTATACCAAGACCTTGGAGCTTATTTTAAACCATAGAGTTTTCTTTAGTTTAAAGACATGGTTTGGATATTTGAAATCTCTAAAACTAGGAGGTTTCTCAACATAGATTTCCTCCTCAATATATCCATTTAAGAAAGCACTTTTAACATCCATTTGAAATAGTTTAAAATCCATCAAACACGCATATGCAAGTAGCAACCTAATGGCTTCTAACCTTGCTACTGGAGCATAGGTTTCCTCATAGTCAATGCCTTCCTCTTGGTTGTAACCTTTTGCAACAATCTAGCTTTGTTTCTGACTATGATACCATTCTCATCAAGTTTATTTCTAAAAACCCATTTAGTGCCAATAGGTTTGAGAGAAGAATGTCTATGAACTAGTTCCCAAACTTCATTTCTCTTAAATTGATTTAGTTCATCATGCATAGCATGCATCCAATGTTCATTAATTAAGGCTTGATCAATGCTCTTAGGTTCTATTTGTGAAACAAAAGTCATATTACAATAACGATTTCTTAATGAAGATCTAGTAGATACTCCCTTTGTAACTTCACCAGTTATATTGTCAAGGGAGAGATCTCTTGTAGTTCTCCAATCTTTTGGCTCTTGGACTGGTGTTGATTGTTTTATTTTAGCAATTGGTTTTTCCTTTTCTTTATCCATTGATCCATTAAGCTGTATGAACTCTTCTAAAGGACCTGCATCATTTTCACACTTCTTTTCCTCTTTAGAGGGATTAGATTCATCACAAATAACATGAACTGATTCTTCCATGGATAAAGTTCTTTTATTGAAAACTCTATATGCTTTGCTTTGTAATAAATATCCAAGGAAGATGGCTTCATCAGCTTTAGCATCAAATTTTCCAAGTGATTCTTTACCATTATTCAATACAAAACACTTGCAGCCAAATGCTCTTAAGTGAGAAATGTTTGGTTGTCTACCTTTGTATAGTTCATAAGGAGTTTTCTTCAAAATAGGACTTATTAGTAATCTATTCAAAGTGTAACAAACTATATTTACAGCATCAGCCCAAAAATATTTAGGTAACTGTATCTCATGGAAAGCATCAACAACTCGATCAAATTCAAAATTTACCTCAGTTTCAACACTTGAGAATTCTTCATCTTCATTTATTGTGGAAGTGAAACAAACATTTGTTTCTTCATTCTCACTTGATGATTCAGAAGTTGTTGACTCATTGTCTTCCCATGCTATATAGACTTTCTTAGGCTTTCCTTTTTTCTTTGTCTTCTTTTCACCTTGTTGCTTTTTCAAGAAGATACAGCATTCAGATTTAATGTGGTCAAGCTTACCACATTCAAAGCAAGTGAAGTTTATGCTGTTGTTGTTGTCACTTTTTTGTCGTTGTTGTTGAACTTTATGAACCTTCTGTTCTTGTTTCTTCTCATGAATTTGTTGAACTTTTTGAAAATTAGATTCATGTTATCATCATCATCTTCTTCACTTGAATCTTCCACTTTAGAGGATGCAACTTTCAAGGCTATGCTTTTATGTTTCTTGTCTGCATCTTCTGCATTGGTTAGTTGTGACATTTCAAGTTCATATTCAAGAAGCTTACCAAAAAGTGCAGCCATTGACATTTTGGATAGATCTTTTGATTCTTTGATTGTTGTCACCTTTGGTTGCCATGGTCTTGTGAGACACTTCAAGATTTTGATGTTCAAATCTTCAGTATCAAAAATCTTTCCAAGACCAAGAAGATGATTTACTATGTGAGTGAATCTTGTTTGAAGCTGAGATGTGTTTTCTGTGGAGTTCATTTTGAACATTTCATACTCATGGATCAAGGCATGCTTCCTTGATCTTCTTACTTCATCTGCACTTTCATGAGTTATCTCCAACATTTCCCACATCTCCTTTGCGCTTTTGCATCTAATAGATCTAAAGAATTCATCAGAAGAAAGTGCAAAAGTAATCATGTTTTTAGCTTTGAAATCATATTGGACAACTCTCTTTTCAACATCTGTCATTTCATCCCATTCTTTGGGAATCATATCATTACCAGCAATCTTAATAGGAATCAAATGACTTTTTTCTATTACATTCCAAGAACCTGGGTCATTTGATTGAATGAAGATTTACATTCCATTTTTCCAAAAACTGAAGTGCTCTCCTTCAAACATCGGAGGACAATTGAGGGAGGAACCCTCTTGAAGGTAATTTGTGTGGTATTCATTTTCTTTTTTTAAAGAAAAATAGTGATCTTGAATAACATTCAAGAACCTGTTCTTGATTCCAATTGAAAATAATAGGAATACACACAATAACCAAGAGGGGGGTGAATTGGTTTAAACTTGGTCTTTTAAAATTCATTTGTAAAATTAGAGTTAAAGGATCTTAATCACAATTGAACCAAGAATGCTTCAAATCAATCAAACCACTTAGCCCAAGAAATCAATTGCTTAAAACAGAACTTGTTGAGTAATGAGAATAACACCAAGAACTAATGATCAAGATAACAAGAAGAGAATATGGAATATAAAACCAATACAAGAATTTATACTAGTTTACTTCTCAAGAGAAACTACATCCAGTTTTTTCTAATCAACACTAGATTAGAGTTCCACTATTATCAATTTTCAGCTCTTACAAACTTTACAACAATCACCCTTTATCAATCCTAGATAAAGAATAGAAATCTAAAACACTATTAGACTCCTAGTGATCAAGACATAGAGAACCCTTCTCTACTCTTTTCCTCTAGAGAAACCTACTCTAGAAAAAGCCTCAAGAACCCTTTACAATAGTTACAAACAACCAACAATTCAAAAATGAATTTACAACAAGAATTAATGGAGAGAGACAACCTGATGATCCAATGAATATGAGTTACCAATCAGAGTTGAAATGAAGAAATCAATTTTAGAATTTTCTCTCCAAAAACTTCTTTGAAAATCTTGCCCAAGAAAACTTTCAATACACCATGAAGATTAAAGAGTGGGACAAGAGCTTTGTTAACTCAGAAAATTACTTTCTAACTTTGAGAAGGCTTGTATATGCTCAGAGAATTTGAAGAATTCAAGTTAAAAGATCAGACAAGCCTTCAATCTATTTATAACAAATTTTTATAATAGAATGTAATCGATTAAAATGCCTAGTAATCGATTAAGATAACATATGTAATCGATTAAAATGCCAAATAATCGATTAAAATGTTCATAGCTTATTCTGGGTTTTATAATGAACAAAGTAATCGATTAATCCGAGCTGTAATCGATTAAAGCAGATAGGTCAAGTTGTAAAACAAGCTTATGTAATCAATTACATTTTGTGGTAATCTATTAAAGCAGATGAACACAATTCCAGAATATACTTATGTAATCGATTACAAAATGTGGTAATCGATTAAGTCAGTCAGACACATAAAAAATTGAACTTCAGTAATCGATTACGATATCGTGGTAATCGATTAAAATAGGAAGACATGATTTTCTTTTTGTTCTATGTAATTGATTACTACAAGGTTGTAATCGATTAAATTGTTCTTCATGGATTTTCCATAATCAAAACAGAAGCTTGTAATCGATTAAAGCAGTAAGATATATTCCAAAAACTTAACCATGAGAATTTCATTTCTTTTGAAATCATGAATAACTTTAATGCTTTGATGAAATCATGTATGCAAGTTAATGACCATGTTCATGCAATGCAAGGATCATAAGATTAGCCTCTCATACACTTGAACAAATTACAAATTCCTTGGCATGTGAAAAGCTCAAAACTTTCTTCTAAGGCACAAGCTTCTTCTTTAGCTTCATCTTCTTGCTACTCCCCCTATATCCAACACAATTTGGGGAGTGTGAGTACATGCAAACAAAGCCAAATTACATAGTACAATGAAAAATAGAATTTAGATTATGCGAGAAAACAAAAACATCACACTCTAGATCCATTAATCTTTATCAATATTTTGTACATTAGAAACTTTAAGCATTTCTAATTTATCAAATCAATATATTGAAAAACAGAACACTCCTTATATCTAGAGAAGCGAGTCCAGTAAGCCCAGTAAAATACAAGTAGAGCATGTCAATAAGTTTAGAATTTAGATACTTGTAATAAGCTGGGAATAAGTCCTGCATAGAGAGCTGGAATCCCTCCTTATTCAACTATTTTGGCAAATGTTGCATAAGAACTTAATTTTGTAGCCTGGAATTGCAATTGAAGTTTCCTTCTCACGGCTTCAAATGGGTATGTAGCAGCTTCTGCACACGCACCAACAATAGCCCCATTACATGTTTATGCTTTTGTATCTCTTAACTCCAAAGCTTAATTTTCTTTTATATATGATATAGGTGTTCAAACTAATATGACCATAAAATGAATTTCAAAACTCTCAATTCAACTAATTAAGAAAAAAAGATAAATCATGATGAACCCATGTCATGAATTGCAAAATCCATGTTACCACCACTATGTGATCTTATGAGAAATGATCTTGCTACCAGAAAATCAAAAAACTTATTACCAAGCAGATAAGATTGTAAACTAATTCCATAACATCAAGCTACAAAGTTGATTAACAGAAAACATTTATTGGAGACATTATTAAAATGTACAAATAATTTAGCTCACTAAAAAGACAAGGTAAACCACAAACACACCAACCAGTGGAAATAATGCTACAACCTTTATAAGAGCACGAAGTTTGGGACAAGATTGCATTTGAGTAGTATACAAGGAATACTTGATAAATATAAGTCATATCTTCAGTATATCACTATAACATGCACTTCAATCACTTATTCATTTATAGATACCAACCTGCTTCTCGCAATGGTAACATTTGTGAGAATAATAAGTAGAACAAGAGTTGCAATGGTACTCAAGCATCTCAACTACTGGCCCCTCTTGTTTCACCAACTTTTCAGCAATTGTAGACTCTGGAAACAAGCCAGAAGTCGTAGCTGGAATCATTTGGCTAGACCTTTGAACAAGTGGACATAATTGGAGGGTTTCAAAGTGATACAATTTTTCAAGCAACTAACTCTAATGTAATTTAGACTCGGCCTAGTCAAATTTCAGAATTTAGAATAACCAAAGACAATTTCCTACACCAACCCTCCTCTATCCATAACACTACTCTAATGTAATTTAGGAAAATAGATCATTTCTCAAACACCTACACATACCTAGGGTAACAAAATTTAAATTGGGAAGGAAAACCAACACAAATAGGAAGAAGAGCAAACTACAAATGGTAAAAAACAAATTAGGGTTTGAGAGAAGGCCCAAAGTTTAACTCAATGGGTGGGAACCATGTGCACATTGGCACCGCCCGATCTAATAGCTTCGAATGGCCTCGAGAGTCTCCTACTTGCTCTCCCTCTTAAGCTGCTTGGCGTGTGGACTCAGCAGCGGAAGGGTGGGCGCGTTCGAAGCATTTGACAGTAACTGGAATGGAAGCGATGGCGGAAGAGGAGGAGGTGAGGTTGTTGGGGTTTGGTGGGCCCTGGTAAGGGGCAGGAGCGAATAACAGTGCATTTGGAGGGCATTGAGGAGGAATCAGAGGAGCTGAGGGTGTCAAACTTCCTCTAGTTGGCTTCGGCGCGGCAACGAGACGTTGCTTGCTCCGATGCCAGCGAATCGGCGATGGAGGGAGCGACATCACGGTATTTCTCCTCCATCGAGGAGAAAGGGGAGAGCGGCGTCGCAATGTTTCATATCTAATTAGGGTCGAGAAAAATAAGGCAACGAGCAAGAGAGCATTTTAGAAAAATTGACAACATCCATTTTTTAATAACTAATGTTGTGTCTATGTTAACGAGAAAAAATAACAACGATTTTTAATAAAATCGATGTTAACATAACGATGTTTAAATCTATTTTTTTAGTAGTGATTGATCAAACAATTTATTTATTATTGATAAATATAGATAAAAGTTATATTTCAAGACAACTCTTAAGTCGTTGTTCCAAATGTATTTTTTCTTAACAATTATTAATGTTATTGACAACTAATAATTCTTTTCTCAATAACAATAAACATGTCATAAAATGTATTTTTTTTTCTCAACAAATTTAATGTTGTAAAGATAAAATAATGTCCTTTTTTAAGTGACTTTAGATGTCGATACTATAAATGTAAGTTTTGCTAATGACTTCGATGTTTTTGGTATAAAATATTATATTTTCAAAGTCGTTGTTATAAATGTAACTTTTGTCATGTTGTTGGAATATAATATTATATTTTTCAATGACCTTAAATGTCATTGCTACAAAATTAACTTTTCCCAACTAAAAAAGTAAATTTTTCAATAACTTTAAATTTTGTTGGTATAAACTATATATCTAACACAACGACAAGATTTTTGGGTACGATAAGTATAATTTTCCATATGATAATGGTGGCATTGGCAAAAAAATTAAATTCACAACAACAATCAAATGTTGTCGTAAAATGTCTATCATTGCCATTATCTTATTTGAACATTAATTTGTTTTGTAAAACACCCACTCTAGTAATTTGTTTTATGAAAAAACCCAATTTGGTAAAAAAAAAAAAAAAGAGAGTCTAGAATCATCATACGACCACTGTTGGACTTGCATCAAATCATTATACTTATTTGAGTCAAAATTAAATTTTTTTTGTTGTTGTCATTTTTCCACTTCTTTGAATGTCACAATTTCGGTTTCATTTCTTTGTTTTTTTTTTTTATTTTGTTTCTTTTTGTGGTTTTTAATGTTCTTAGACAAAGAGAACAATTGGATTGCAAAATTTAAGTTTCGAATTGCATCGGATCTTCCCGTTGCTGCTGTCCCAATTAACGAATTTGCTTCCACACAATTGACTTGAGATCTTACCATGTGGGTATATGTTGCATTGAGATAGAAAGGTACAACTAAGAGAGATAAGCAGTTACTGATATAACTTTTTAACACAATTTTTTCTATCCTGCTGAGCATTACCCCAAAAAATTGGGTGTTATTTCAAGGTGAGGTGATAGAGGGATATTGTAGAGGCTAAGCTTAATCAGGATGCTTGGGATCTCGGAACCATCTCTAATGCAAAATAAACCACCTTGAGGCTTTTGCTATATACTACATTATTCTCTAATATTATATATATATATATATATATTATTTTTTTTGAAAAACACGTTAATATGGTTTTTGAGTAACATATATTTATTTAACATTATGAATTAATTATTTTGAGCTAATTTCAATTATTGAGATAGGACGAGGTAATGGAAATTGAAAAACACGTTGATATTTTTTTGAATAAATTACATAAGCCTTTATTGTGGTTTGACAAAATTACACAAACCTCGTTTTAACTAAAAAAAAAACCCCTAAATATTCACCAAATATTACACTATGCTCCCCTAACTAATTAAATTTGTTTACTGTTACACTAGCCAAACCATAACTTTGGACCCCTTTATAGCAAATAACCAATTACTCATTTATCTATTGCTACCACGAACACGTTGCAATAACTTTGTGTGAAATCAATGTGCATGAGATTTGTGGGAACCAACGATAGGGAGTGGTTGTTCGAAGATGGTTCCAACCAACTGAGCGAGTGTTGTGGGAGTTACAACCATAATGCTAACTTTAGCAAGTCAAAGAATTGCAACACCTTCTCCGCATGCATGCCGTTTCAAGTTTGAGTTCCACTCCCGTAACATATGAACCAATATGGGGTTCATTGTTTTTACGGATCGTCCTTGAAAAGGCTTCTTGTAAAACATAAGCAAAAGGTGCACGTCAAGTATTTGAGAAAGATAAATAAAGATAAATACGAAACCAGTTACCTAAGTACTGGTTATCAACTTTCATTGTATGCAATTGTCGTTGTAATTTAAAATGTCAGTTACGTTATGTCATGTTATGTTATGCAGTAATGTTATTTGCCGATTGGATTGTTGCCTATGATATCAAGTAATGTTTTTCAAAACGTTGTTCATTAAACAAATTTAAAAACAAAAGTAAATCAAAACATTAAAAGTATTACAAACTAAATTAAAAAACCACAAATGGCCTACTCAGGCAGATGGCGGTGGCCACTGATAATGACAGGCCATACGATCAGGCAGCTTTCGTCTACAGGGTAACGGGGAAGGGTCTGGCTCAGTAGGGTCTGCCTCAGTAGGGTTAGGCTGAGGATGCTCTGGCTGGGACTGGCATGTCTGGGAAGGGCCTTCCGCATACGGGTCTACATATGATGCTGAACATGGAGTGCCTTGTTGTAGTTATGACGGCTGCGGAGGGTAATCATCTATGGTGGTGGGAAACGGTACACCTGCTGGCCAACAACCTTCAGCAGAATAATCAAATGTCTCGAGTAGGTCGTCAATGTTGGGACCCTGCCAACGATCAAGAGCTACTGAACCACTTGTCCCAATATCCGCTGATGCCATCGCCATTGCCGTAGCCATATATACAGGCTACGAGTCGGGATGTGCAGGCATGTCACTCTGTGAACTGGTGCCCCCGTACCCCATGTCACGCTGCTGCTGAGACTCATAATATATGGGCTGGCTGCCATATGTCGATCCTACATGTGGAGGCCTAAAATAACCAGAAGTACGAGGTCTGATAGCAACAATGGGCTCTGAAATAGGATGCATCGGTTGTCGCCTACGCTCTAGCCCATGCCCCTCCCGTCTTCTACGGCCAACGGCAACAGACACTTGTGGCTCATCCTAAAGCTGGGTGTCTGGTGCATGTGGCCCTGCCTCCTCCAGGCGACAACTCTCTTTGAATATAGAGAGTATACATCCAACTTCCTGCTGCGCCCACTCGCACTGTAACCCGGCCACTGATCATGACTAAGGGCGAAGTACAACATCTCCAGCCCATCAATCTATAAATTAAGAAACAAACATTAGTTTCATTTATGTATTGTATCATAATAAACATAAATTGACAAATGATAAACTGAAACAAAACTTACCCCATGACCAGTCTTCGCAGCCATCTTCGACATGTGCCACTTCCCATTTTCCCTATAACAAACCATGTACTCATGGTTTGGCGACATCAAGCCCTGAACCAGAGGGGGAAGCTCGATGTGCTGGTCCCGAACCTCCCATTGTCTAATAAACGGTCTAAGCTTACAGACCCAATTGTCTTCGCGTTTACCAAGCAAAGAAAGGTCATCCACACCCCTAAGCTTCCTTGGCCTACGTGGGATTGGCTGATCTCTCCCGAATTGGCGCATGCATCTGTCAAGCTGGAAATACTCGACGGTGTGGAAGCAAACAACAGGAGTAGTTGCCATCCACAACAGTCGCCCCTGCTCAGAAGCACCAAGAAAGTTGTAATGCATATATGGCTGCCAACCACCTGCACAGACATAATAATCACACAATCAAATAAAGACATGGACCAAATAAGCACAGTAATTAACACTTACAAATAACTAAACAGACCTCATCCCGGCTGAGAGATTTCAATCTCATCCTATACCAAAGAAGCTCGAATGCTCGAAACCGGCCTAAAGCGTTAAACCTTAATTCAAAATAATTGCCATTAGAATACTATAAGACTGCATTACACAAATTGTTTAAAAAACCAAATATCGTAAAACATACCGGTGTCCAAAATGCCAATCCGGGTGAGTGGCAAGCGGAATGGCTGGAGCAATGGGGGGGAACCTGAGCCACGCCCAAGCCTGAAGCAGCATGTGACACCCACCAATGTCGCTTCTGTTTGGATCTGTGCACTCGCACATTTGTCTAAACAAATGTGCAAGGACCGCAGATCCCCAGCTATATGATCCAATGTCATCGAAGTCCCCAACAAGCAATGGGACGTAACGGGCCGCGACCATGCTCCCCCCAGATCTGTCACACAGCAGCCATGATCCAATAAGACATGCAATATGGGCCTTAGTAAATCGCGACACATCGACCAAATCGTTATGAACCTCACCCCAATGTGCAAAGTGTTTGTCAAAGAAAGACAGTCGCAAATATCCGCCTTTAAGCTCAGTGTCTGCATTAGGTTCATGACCGAATACATCCTCAGTGACGGTCTCCCAATCCGCGACCGTGACCCCTGTGACAACTTTGCCCTCTGTGGGCAACCCCAAAATACCCGCCACGTCTTCCAACGTGATCGTCATTTCGCCCTGCGTCATGTGGAAGGTATGGGTCTCTGGTCTCCACCGCTCAACCAGAGCACTAATCAGCGCAGGATCAATCTGGAAAAAAAAAAACAAATCAATTTATATGTATTAATGTTACAAAATTGTGCTTTACTAAACTACTTTCCAACTTGCATACCTGAATATGTCGCATGGGTGCGACATGTAGAAAGTTGGCACGTCCTAACATATCACCGACAATGTCAGGTATATCGTCGTACTGTGGCCCCCCCGTCGCTTTACCGCGTCGGGTCTTTAACAGGCGAACTTTATCCTCGTTCCACACAGCTTGTGAAACATGGGTCCGCTGAGTCCGCCTACGCAGAACACCCCACTTATATGGGGTAGGGATGACGTGTGTCGTCGGATCCATGGGGTCACCCTCATGATCGGATCCAGAGCGCGAAGAATCACTCGAAGATGAGTCAGCCATGTAACAAATATCTTAATATAAATATAAAAAAAGTAAAGTTAAACTTAATTTTACTTCGATTGATAACACATTACAAATAATTAGCATATAAAATTAATAAAAACTAATGTACATAACTATCAAATATTTTATTTTTCTCTCTAGATCTTTTCCACAACACAAATGTACAAAAAATTAAAAATCTTCTATACTATTCCCTCCAACAAACAGGGATGTGTGAAACACAAATTATGGAAGGGAGACAACAACCTATTTGCAAAAGTGCCGCTCAGACAGCTCAAATTTTAAATCTGATTTATGAGATGTAACATCAGCCCTCTGATATTCATAGTACACTTCTATTAATACTAAAACAGTCCAAAAGCAAGAACCTTGACGTACATTGTTTCCACTTGTTCCAAGTCCATCATCATATGCACAGAGAAGAAGCAAAACTGAACAAGAAATAAAATGTGTGATCATGTCTTTCTCCCATTCACCTTCCTCATGAGCTCGTGCTCATAGTCCTCAGAGTAACCCTTTAATCCCCGCAAACTGCTCTCACCAACTTGGCAAGCGAGTACAGCAAAGCACTTGTTACAACTGTGATCGGTGAGGACATTATTCTTATTGCTGTCCTTCGAAAGCCCCCAAAACCAAACTTTTCTCACCTACAAAAGATTCCACTATTCCCTTCAACACAAACATACAATGTCCTTGTGGCCATGGCTCTTGCGGAATCAAATCACACTACCACTTAGCCCTAAACATCTAAACCGATCCCTCTAAACCCCAATCGGTAATTAAACTAATCCAAAAGTTAATCAGTAACCCAAAACCCTAAACACATAAACCTTATCCCACTAAACCCTAAACCATTAACCTAATTCAACAATTAATCATTAACCCAAAGCCTTAAACCCACTAACCGAACCACTAAACCCTAAACCATTAACCTAATCCAATAGTTAATCATTAACCCAAAGCTTTAAACCCACTAACCGAACCACTAAACCCTAAACCATTAACCTAATCCAACAGTTAATCATTAACCCAACGCCTTAAACCTCTTAACCCAACCACTAGACCCTAAACCGTTAACCTAATCCAACAGTTAATCATTAACCCTAACACCTTAAACCCATTAACCCAACCACTAAAAGCCCCCAAAACCAAACCTTTCTCACCTACAAAAGATTCCACTATTCCCTTCAACACGAACATACAATGTCCTTATGGCCATAGCTCTTGCGGAATCAAATCACACTACCCCTTAGCCCTAAAACGCTAAATCGAACCCCCTAAACCATAAATTATTAACCTAATCCAACTGTTTAACATTAACCCAAAGCCCTAAACATCTAAACCGAACCCCCTAAACCCCAATCACTAATTAAACTAATCCAAAAGTTAATCTGTATCCCAAAACCCTAAACACATAAACCTTATCCCATTAAATCCTAAACCGTTAACCTAATCCAACAGTTAATCATTAACCCAACGCCTTAAACCCCTTAACCCAACCACTAAACCCTAAACCGTTAACCTAATCCAACAGTTAATCATTAACCCTAACCCCTTAAACCCATTAACCCAACCACTAAACCCTAAACCGTTAACCTAATCCAACAGTTAATCATTAACCCAAACGCCTTAAACCCCTTAACCAAACCACTAAACCCTAAACCATTAACCTAATCCTACAGTTAATCATTAACCTAAAGCCTTAAACCCTGTAACCCAACCACTAAACCCTAAACCCAACCACTAAAACCTTACCATTAACATAATCTTACAGTTAATCATTATCCCATAACCCTAATCCATAAACCCTAAACCGTTACCCAAACTCGCTAACCATTAACCTTAAACCCTAAACCAAATCCCCTAACCGTAAACCATTAACGTAACGAACATCAACCCTAAACCCTAAACCCTAAACCATACACCATACTCCTCTAACACATAAACACAAACACAATAAACCCTAAACCCTAAAGCCTAAACCATAACCCGTAACCCATAAACCGTTAATCCTAAACCCTTAACCCTAAACCTAACCATCATCTATAAACATATAATCTAAATTCCTAACACTAACATTAACGAATCTAATAATTTTTTAAATAATATCTATGAACTTAACAATTTTCTACTGACCTAACATGTATGTCATTAACTAACATGTGCATCCTAGTAATTTTCTAAAAATATATAATGTACCGCGCTAACAATTCAATAATAAAAAATAATCAATTATAAAATGCGTTTACTTGTTGACAGGGCTTCGCCGCAAAAACAATCTATCCAAACTCCTAAGCGCACCAAGCTACTTTTTCACCCAAGGTTGAAAAGCTTCAAATGGGGTAAAAGTAAATTTTGGCCGTTTATGTTGGAGCAAGGGACTGCAACATGCCTAAAATAGGCGTGTTTAAACACGCGTGTGTTTAAACACGCCTATTTTAGGCGTGTTGGACAGCCCCATTTTCTTAAATAGCTTGAAAACTGCCCCATTTTCTTAAATTTTTATTTTTTTGTATTATTTATTTAATTTTGCCTGAGGCCCTTTCTTAAAATAAATAATGAAAAGCATTTAGAAGCAAACTTGTGTCATTAGACATCATGTAATTTTCCTGCACCGTGTTGCCTTAGAATTCAATTAGGCACATGACTTGCTAAGTCTCTCACCAAGTTAGCCCTTGGATCATAACACCGAGAACAATAAATAAAACTAGTGAGAAAGTGAATGTTTACCTGTTTCTAAAAGCTTGTTCCTAATCAAGGGCACAACTTCACATAAATTTTTGCTTCATTCTTATTTTACAGGGTCCAAGGACAAGGGTAGGGGATTATGGGGAATGTTGAAATTAAATGTAGTCCTCTCAGGCCAGTTTTTCAATACTGAAAGAACCTTCCCCCCAAAAAAAAGGCAAACAACTGCATTAAAATATAGTCCAAAACTGCATACAAGCCACATGAATAAAGAAATTTATACTTCTCTTTCAAACTTATGAGAAGACCCTGAAGACGCTTGAAGATGCTCCTATATTTCTGGCAAGCCTCACCAACAACAGGAGTATACACAATTGGAAGCAGTTCCTCAACATGATCAATTAGAAGTTTGTAAAACAGCATTTCATTCGTCTGCTGTGTACCAGCATATGTTTCACTTTTCAGAACTAGAGGAATAATTTTTCGATGTTTCTCATTGATAAAATTCAAATGGCATCAGAATCTTTAGGTTCTATTTTTGAGTTCAAGGAACCATAATCAAAAGAGAAAAGAGATCATGGTTGAAAGAAAAGGAATTATTAGTATAAGATATTTGCAATTATATATCACTTCTATCCATCACAGACGAAAGGAGACAACATTAATAACATCATGAAAAAGACAAACTTAACCAGAAACAATTTCATGTTATGTAAAAATAGAACTATATATGATGAGTTGAAAAGGCATGCCTAAACTTCCATCATAGCATGATACTTTTGCAGGGGAACTTGATACTGTCAGATATTGCATTGATGGCTCAGGCACTTGCATTCGTCGTGCACAACCTATTGCTACATGTGGAATGTTGCATCACCTCCAATTTCATTGTTGGTATCAACAATCACCTACCCAATTTGCAGGAATTAATTCTATCATGAGCTAGTCTACAAAAGTACTTTGAGGAAGAAAGAATACTACAAAATGCTAAAAAATCAACATACCACTCTTTTGTGAAGCTCATCAGACAGTACACGAGCAATCACTGTGACAACAGTAGTTTTGCCAACCCCAGGCCTGAGGAAACCAAATTATAGGAGATCAAAGAGAGAAAAAAAAAACATCTCATCTTTGTTGAGAAAATGTGCACAATGAATCTTTGAGTTGAACCTTCTACTATATTGTTGAGTTAATGAACCAACACCCCATGATTAGTGACTTTTAAGTTAGCATTCGTCAGTGATGCCTAACACAACTTTAAAAAAATCCAAACGAAAAACTTAGATTATTTACTATAATTGACAATACCACACACACGGAATCCATCAAGTATTTTAAATTTTAAAAGAATACCAAATGACATGACATTTAGACCAAAAGTAAGACAAGGATAAAGAAGCTTATTAGAACTATTTCTTATCAAATATAATGAATGATCAAACTAATTTCATTTTAGGGCTTCCTATTGTTAACATTTCAAGATCACTATCTTTTTTAAAAAGGAAATGAAATACTACACAAATTACCTTCCAGGAGGGTGCCTCCCTCAATCGTCCTCCGATGTTTGAAGGAGAACATTTTAGTTTTTTGAAAAATATAATGCAAATTTTCATTCAATCAAATGACTCCGGTGCTTGGAATGTAATAGAAAAAGGTCATTTGATTCTTACAAATACTGTTGATTATGAAAGGATTCCCAAGGAGTGGGATGAGATGACTAATGCAGAAAAAAGAGTTGTTCAGTATGATTTTAAAGCTAAAAACATGATTACTTCTGCACTTCTTCTGACGAATTTTTAGAACTGTTAGCTGTAAAAGCGCAAAGGAGATGTGAGAGATGTTGGAAGTCACTCATGAAGGGACAGATAAAGTAAGAAGGTCAAGGAAACATGCCTTGATTCATGAGTATGAAATGTTCAAGATGAACATCACAGAAAACATATCTCAGCTCCAAACAAGATTCACTCACATTGTAAATCCTCTTCTTGATCTTGGGAAGATATTTGATGCTGAAGAATTGAACATTAAAATCTTGAAGTGTCTCACAAGACCATGGCAACCAAAGGTGACAGCAATCAAAGAATCAAAAGATTTATCCAAGATGTCCATGGCTGCAGTTTTTGGTAAGCTTCTTGTATATGAACTTGAAATATCACAACTAACACATGCAGAAGATGCACATAAGAAACACAAGAGTATAGCCTTGAAAACTGCATCATCTAATATGGAAAAGGAAGAAGACTCAAGCGAAGATGAAAGTGATGAACACATGAACCTAATAGTTAAAAAATTCAGCAAGTTCTTGAAGAGGAACAAAAAAGAAAGTTGTCAAAGTTCAACAAAAGAAATGACAACAACAACAACACCACAAACTTCACTTGCTTCGGATGTGGTAAGTCTGGACACATTAAATCTGAATGTCCAATATTTTTGAAGAAGCAATTAGGTGAGAAGAAGACTAGAAAGAAGGAAAGTCAAAGAAAGCATACATAGCATGGGAAGACAATGATTCAACAACTTCTGGATCAACAAGTGAGAGTGAAGAAGCAAATGTTTGTTTCACTTCCACAATTAATGAAAATGAAGATTTCTCAAATGATGAATTAGAGGTAAATTCTGAATTTAATCAAGTTGTTGATGCTTTCCATGAAATGTATGAAGAGGCCCAAAAGCTTGTAAAATCCAACAATAAGTTGAAAGGAAATCTTAGATGGCATGCCACCAAACTTGCAGCAATACAAGCTGAAATTTGTAACTTGAAAGAAGAAAATGAAAAACTTGTTTCAAGCTACAAAATTAATGGGTGTGTATGTGCATCTTCTTCATCAAATGTAGATAAATGCAAAGCTTTACAAAAGGAATTTGATGATTTCAAAAGGAGTCAAGGTGAAAAGCATAGGTTATTACTTTCTGAAAATTCTTTTTTGGTTGATCTTTTGAAAAGACTTTGTAGAGGAAAATGCAGTTTAAATCAAATGCTAAGTGTACAAAAGTATGTTGGAGATACTTCTGGTTTGGGTTACAAACATGGAGCAAAACCTTTTGGAAATACAAAGTTTGTACCACCAAAACAGAAGAATCAAAGAGGCTTTTCAAAAACTAAATATTAACAATTGACTCATTTTGAAAGGGAATCAAAATCTGTAACTTGCAATTACTGCATGAAGAAAGGTCATACATCTCATAGGTGCTATACTAGAAGATTTTATGTGCCTAATGGAGATTGCATTTGGGTTCCAAAGAAAAAGAGAAAAACAGCTAACCCCTATGGACCCAACCTAAATTGGGTACCTTTCTTTGTCACTTAATTTCAATGTTACAGGTGTGTATTAGAGCAAAATCATCATTATGGTACCTTGATAGCGAATGCTCTAGACACATGACAGGTGAGATATCTATGCTTACAAATGTTACTCTATAAGATGGAGGATTTGTCACTTATGGCGACGACAACAAAGGGAAGATAGTTGGAGAAGAAAACATAGGAGATAGCTTTAAAACCATGATAAAAAAAATATTCTCTATGTGGAAGGTTTAAAGAACAATCTCCTAAGCATAAGCCAACTATGTGATAAAGGATTCAAAGTTTCCTTCAAATGGCAATTTTTTTTTATATGTGATAGTCATACCGGTGAGGTTATACATATAGGTAAAAGAAAAGGTAATATCTACTTACTCTCTATCGAACATGCATTCATTCACAACACTAATTGCCTAGTAAGAAAAGTTGATGAATCTTGGCTATGACATAGGAGAGCTAGTCACATTAACATTCATCACATGAACAAGCTTATAAGAAAAGAGTTAGTCATTGGCTTACCTAAACTAAAGTTTGAAAAGGACAAACTATATGATGCTTGTCAAAAGGGGAAACAAACCAAGATTTCTTTTCAAAAGAAAAATGTTGTTTCTACCTCAAAACCCCTTGAAATGCTTCATATGGATTTATTTAGTTCTTCTAGAACTATGAGCTTAGGGGGTAATTTTTATGGCATTTAGATCCAAGAGTTATGGCATTTAGAAAATTAGCCAAGCTCATTCAAAATGAAAAGGTTGTAAAATTATCTCAATAAGAAGTGGTCATAGTGGTGAATTCCAAAATGAGTACTTTGAAAAGTTTTGTGAAGAAAATGGAATCAATCACAATTTTTCAACTCCAAGAACACTTCAACAAAATGGTGTTGTGGAGAGGAAAAATAGATCCCTTGAAGAAGGAGCAAGAACTCTTCTTAATGAGATAAATTTGCCTAAACATTTTTGGGTTGATACAGTGAGTACAATTTGCTACACTTTGAATAGATTACTCATAAGGCTTATTTTAAAAAAAAAAACTCCTTATGAACTATACAAAGGTAGAAAACCAAACATCTCTCACTTAAGAGCATTTGACTGCAAGTTTTTGTATTAAACAATGGTAAAGAATCTCTTGGCAAATTTGATGCTAAAGTTGATGAAGCAATATTTCTTGGATACTCATTACAAAGTAAAGCATATAGAGTATTTAATAAAAGAACTTTGTGCATGGAAGAATATGTACATATTATTTGTGATGAATCTAACTCCTCTAAAGAGAAAAATAAGTGTGATATTGATGCAGGTCCAATAGAAGAGTTTATACAATTTAATCTATCAAAAGAAAAAGAAAAGGAAGAACCAAAAGCAGAAATAGAACAGTCAACACCTATCCAAAAGCCTAAGGATTGGAGAACTATAAGAGACCTCTCCCTTGACAACATTATTGGTGAAGTTTCTAAGGGAGTTTCTACTAGATCCTCATTAAGAAATCTATGTTGTGATATGGATTTTGTTTCACAAATTGAACCTTAGAGCATTGACTAAGCTTTGCTTGATGAACATTAGATGATTGCCATGCATGTTGAACTGAATCAGTTCAAGAGAAATGAAGTTTGGGAACTTGTTCCTAGACCCTCTTCTCACAAGCCTATTGGCACCAAGTGGATTTTCAGAAACAAACTTGATGAAAGTGGCACCACAGTAAGAAATAAAGCCAGATTGGTTGCAAAAGGTTACAACCAAGAGGAAGGCATAGACTATGATGAAACCTATGCTCCAGTAGCAAGGTTAGAAGCCATTAAGCTTGCATATGCATGTTTGATGGATTTTAAACTATTTCAAATGGATGTAAAGAGTGCTTTTCTAAATGGATATATTGAGGAGGAAATCTATGTTGATCAACCTCCTGGTTTTGTTGATTTCAAATATCCAAACCATGTTTTAAACTAAGAAAGGTTCTTTATGGTTTAAAACAAACTCCTAGGTCCTGGTATGAAAGATTGAGCAACTTCTTGCTTAGCCAATCCTTCATAAGAGGACAAGTGGACAAAACCTTGTTCATCAAGAAAAATGGCAATGACATCTTGTTGGTTCAAATACATGTTGATGATATAATATTTGGTTCAACTAATCAATCTTTGTGCAAGGAATTTTCTATCTTAATGCATAATGAGTTTGAAATGTCTATGATGGGAGAGTTAACATTCTCTCTTGGACTTCAAGTAAAGCAAATGAAGAATGAGACATTTCTAAGCCAAACCAAATATTGTTATGAAGTGATCAAAAACTTTGAAACAGAGAAAAGAAAGGATGTTCCAACTCCAATGGCAACATCAACCTACCTTGATTCAAATGAAAAAGGAAAGAAGGTTGATGAGTCAAAATACAGAGGAATGATTGGATTCTTATTGTACTTGACTGCAAGTAGACCATACATCATGTTGAATGTGTGTTTGTGTGCAAGATATTAAGCAAATCCTAAAGAATCACACCTCACGGCAGTCAAGAGAATCATCAAATATCTCAAATCAACACCAAGAGTTGGTTTTTGGTATCCCAAAGGTGTATTACTAAACTTAATTGGATACTCAGATTATGATTTTGTAGGGTACAAATTTGACCGAAAAGCATTAGTGGAACATGCCACTTATTAGGCAGCTCACTAATCTCATGGCATTGCAAGAAATAATCTTGTATTGCTCTATCAACTGCTGAGGTTGAGTACATCTCTGGTGGAAGCTGCTGTACTCAAAGCTTATGGTTGAAGCAACAACTACAAGATTTTGATGTAGAATTAAAGAAAATACCTTTGCTATGTGACAACACAAGTGCTATCAACATATCCAAGAATCCAATAATGCACTCCAGGACCAAGCACATTGAGATAAGACATCATTTCCTCAGAGATCACATCTAAAAGGGTAATTGTTCAATTGAGTTTGTCGATACAAATAATCAATTGGCTGATATATTCACTAAACCCTTGGCTAGAGATAGATTCTATGCACTTAGAAACATGATAGGTATCCTTGATGAGTCTAATATATGCTAGCATGTTGATAATTTGCCTTACTACATGATAATTCACTGAAAAATTTGCCATGTATAAAATATGATTGAAATTGCAAATCCTGCTGAAAAAAAACACTATTCGATCTACATAATTAACTGGAATAATTGAATACTGTGCAAAATAATCGATTATTTGAATAGAAGCAAAACCTTGCTGGAGTAATCGATTACTGTGACGAATTAATCGATTACCTGATGTTTTAACTAAATCCAGAAACATAAATTCTCTAGAGTAACCGATTACATTAGCGAATTAATCGATTACATGAAGCTCGAAACTATTCCAGCACTAAACTTTCTTTGGAATAATCAATTATACAACATGGTTATCAATTACTGAATGCTTGAAAGCTGAATCATTTTAAAACTCTCTGGAGTACTCGATTACACTTCATTTTAATCGATTATACTGTGTTCCAGAGACTCTATTTGCCTTGAAATAATCGATTATGAGGCTTGTGTAATCGATTATCTATGTCGTTTCTACAAAAGCTGAAATATTTTTTTGGAAATCTAAACTGACAATCTTATCTTAAATTCAAATTTCAAACTTGTTTCTGAGCAATTAATCCTCTTGAAACTCGAAATAGTTGTTGCTAAGATTTGAAATTCAAAAATAAACCTCCAAAAAACTCTATAAATACAAGCTTTGCAAGAGAGAAAATCTCACACCTAATAATAATCTCTTTCTCTTCTACAAATTTTGCCTTTGTTCTATGCTTTCTCTCTCTCATATCCCAAACCTCTGCCCATTCATTCTTTCACCCAAAACCCGTCATGTTTGCCCCCAAAAGATCAAAATCCAGCAAAATCAAGGCTGTGGAATCATCAAATACAACTATGAACAGGTTAAATTCCTGGTTTACTAATGATGCTGAGAGGCAGAGCTATATGCAATTCAATGCCACCAAATTGGTCTGTCATCCCAAGACCTTGACCTTAATTGGTTTGTTGCTAAGGGATTCCAATTCCTGCCATGATAGAAGCTTAGGGGTTGAAGAAATTTGTGGAGATGAAGGGTACCTTCTACCCTGAATTACTGAAGGTGTTCTACACCTGTGCTAAGGTTAGCATGGATGGCACTATTCTCCCCCAAGTCAATGGAGTGGTCATGGAAATAACTACAGAAGTATGGCATGCAGTTGTTGGAATTTCCTATGAAGGAGTTAGGAAATTTGAGGAATAAATTGGAGGCTACAAGAAGATTGACACCTACAAAGGGATGTCGCAAGACCCTCAAATAAGGCTGAAGCTAAGACTTGGAACTAGAAGCATGACTAGTAAAGATAGGCTTCTTCACTACATCATAACATACATCCTCACAACTAGATCATCCAACCATGCTCAAGTGACTGATGATGATTTACAACTGGTTTATGGGATGAAAACATCAACCCAACTGAATTGGATTCTCATCATTGAGGAGACAATGTTGAAATCCAAAAGGTTAATCACTTACCAATTTTCTTATGTTGTTTTGGTTTCTAGGTTCATTGATTATTTTGGAGTGGATGTCTCCAATGAGATTGTGGATAACACAACCAACAGCCTTATCATTGTGAAGCATCTCAACAAGCTTGGCATGGTGAAGACCCCTAATGGGTGGCAGATGGCTGGAGAGCAAGCTCCACCAGTTGGGGCTGAAGAAGGTGAAGAAGAGGAATAAGATGATGAAGCTGCTCCTACTCAATAGCAGTATACCCTTTTGAATCTCTAATGATTCAAAAGATGGATGCAATTCTGGCTCTACATCATAAGCATAGGGCTGAGACTAATTCCTCTATGGAAGAGATTACAACAAGGCTAGAAAACATTGAGACTAGGATGACTCTCAAAGGCTTTGATAATCTCTAGTTTAGTTGTTGTAATTTCTTGCTCTTAGGCTGTGGTGGTTTTACTCTCTTGTTATTTTTATTTGTTTTCAGTTAATTGTCTTTCTTACTTTATGGTTGTTACAGTTTCATGTACTGCACTTATGAATGATTGAATAAAAATTTTGTTTCTTGTTTTACATCTTTCTTGCTTATCTTGCTCTACAAAGATATGTTTTGTCTTGTTAAGCCAAAAGGGGGAGAAAAATGAAATGAACATGATGTGAAAGTACAATTTAAATGAATAATATTCTTATTGATATTGCTCTTATATGGACTTAATGTAAAATTATCTAAGATAGGGGGAGCAATACAAGGAATGTATACTGTTTATGCAAGCATACTTGACACTTGCTCTTGGCAAAAAGCACATGAAGGCTAACAATGTTCAATTGAAATTTGGCATGATCAAAGCCAAAAAGGGGGAGATTGTTAGATGCAGGGGGAGCTAGAAGAGGATCAACACAAGGATGAAGCCATGTGTCTTAAAAAGATTTTAGCTTTTTACATGCCATTCAATTGAAGGCATTTGTAATTTGTTAAGTTCTTTAAAAGTCTCATCTTATGATCTCATGCATTGCATAAACATGATCATTAGCATGCATACATGATTTGTGAAAAGCATAAAGGTTTTCATGTTTGCATAAAGAAGAAAATTTTTCATGGTTAAATTTTGGAAAATCACATTGTGCACTAACTTAATCGATTACTAGCATTGGTAATCTATCAATTAAGTCATGAAGAACTACTTAATCGATTACAAGGAAATGGTAATCAATTACACAATACAAAATACATAATATGTCTCTCTGGGTTAATCAATTATCATTTAATAGTAATCGATTACATTAGCACGTTTTCAAATAGAGATTGTCTGTGGTAATCAATTACATAGTGGTTTAATCGATTACATTGCTCATATATCTTTTCCAGAAAGAATTAAGAACACTTTAATTGATTACTGTAGTTAAAATAATTGATTACATGGACGATTTAATCGATTACATTCAGTTGAATCAGTTTTCTATAAAAAGTTGTTGGGTCTTTTGCTTTGAGTATAACTTGATAATTTGAAATTTCCATTACATTCAAAAGCCATCTGATTCTAAGAAAAGATATACTGAGATACATAGCTCTTGTTCCAAAACCAAGAAACACATGCATCATTGATCAAATTGTTTTGGACAAGATTTGACAAGAGTTTTCATGGAGAGCTGATTTCAAGATTGCATTCTTTGGTAAATTCATTCACTCACATTCTGAGGATCATAAGGTTGTATCTCTCTTAAACTCTTGCAGTAATTCATTTGTTACTTGTATTTCTTGTAAGTTCCTATTTCAAAGAGGTTCTTTAAATCTTTTCTAGAGTAGGTTTCTCTAGAGGGAAGAATAGAGAAGGGTTCTCTAGTTCTTGATCATTAGAAGTCTAAAGGGGGTTTAGATTTCAGTTCTTTATCTAGGGTTGATAAAGGGTGATCACTTGTAAGCTTGTAAAGAACAAATTTTGATATAGTGGAACTCTAGCCAAGGTTTGGTTAGAAGAAACTGGATGTAGCTTCTCTTTTGAGGAGCAAACCAGTATAGATTTGGTGTTCTGTTAATTCTCATCTTGATGTCTTAATTTGCTTATCTTGTTGTTAATCTTTTTCAAGATCAATAGATAGATTTTCTGCTATTGCTTGAAGTGAAGGTTGAATTTTGATTGATTGAAAGTTTCAGTTTTAAAAAGGGTGTACTTGTGATACGATCTTTAATTGCTGCTAGTTTCAAAGAAAATTTTAAATTTCCTGTTTTAACTAATTCACCCCCCTTGGTTAATTGTGTATGTTCATATTGTTTTCACATATTATGACCAATAGTTTTCATATGAACCAATAGACCTTTTTCTATTGCATTCCATGCACTGGGGTCATTTGACTGAATGAAAATTTGCATTCTGTTTTTCCAAAAATAGAAATGCTATCCTTCAAACATTGGAGGAAGATTGAGGGAGGCACCCTCTTTGAAGGTAATTTATGTGGTATTCATTTTCTTTAAAAAATTGTGATCTTCAATAACACTCAAGAACCAGTCTTATACCAATTGAAAACAATATGTAACACACATAATTAACCAAGAGGGGGTGAATTGGTTAAAACTTGGCCTTTTAAAATTTTGTAAGAATCAGAGTTTTCAAAAAGACTTAACAACTTTATATAGAAAAAACTAATGTAACTAAATTTAATAGATTAATATGTTCATGTAATCGATTAATTACTCTTAAGTAATCGATTAATTGTTCATTTAATCGATTAATTTTTTCTTGAGCTTTCTGGAAAAGATGTATGAACAAAGTAATCAATTAATATGTCTTGTAATTGATTAACACAGAGTTTTTCCTTTTCAAAAAAATGCTTAGTAATCGATTACAGAAAAATGGTAATCGATTGACATAGACAGATCTTGTTCTGTGTTTGTACTGAGTCATCGATTATTTTGTTCTTCAAGGCTCAAGTAATAGATTACAACGACAATAATTGTTAACAAAAGTTATCTCTATGTAGCTTGAATGGTTGTTATCATATGTAAAATATGATGACTTTAGTAGTTACCACAAATCAATTATGGCAACAATGGTTGTGTTAAAGTAACAACGACAATTTTTATTGTGAAAGAATACATAGTGGTAGCAATAATATTTGTTGTGAAAGTAAAAGTTGTGACAACGAAAATTGTCATTGTGAAAACATAAAGTGACAGTGATAATGTTCATTGTGATAACATAAGTAGTGACAACGATAATATTTGTTGTGAAAGTAAAAGTTGTGGCAGCAAAAAATTTTGTTTTGAAACCTTAGGTAGTGACAACGAGAATTTGTGTAGTGAAAACATTGAGTGACACCGGTAATGTTCATTGTGAAAGTAATAATATTTGTTGGGAAAACAAAAGTAGTGGCTACAAAATTTTTTGTTATAAAAACATATGTATTGGCAACGAAAATTTGCGTTGTGAAAACATAAGTAGTGGCAGCGATAATTTTCATTGCGAAAGTGTTCATAATAGCAACAAAATATTTGTTTCAAAAATGTTAGTAGTAACAACAGAAATTTTTGTTGTGAAAGCGTTAGGAGTGGTAGCGACATCAAATATCGCTACAAAATGTTTAGCAACAAATGTTATTGCAGCGGACTGGAACAACAATTTTTTCACTGGCAAAAGTAATGTTTGCAGCAATATTAAATATTTGCCAACGAAAAACGTCGCTGCAAATGGCATTTTTCATATAGTGTCTAAGTGGCGCCTAGCCTTTGATGCTTATGTCATTTGTAAGAGGTGCTTGCTTGGACTTTGACACCACTTCAAGTGTGGTTCCAGTGAAGGAGGCGTCACCTAGTGCCTAGCCTATAGGAGGTACCATCCAGAGGGTTATCACCCTTGCTTGCTAATTTCTAATGGGTGAATTCTAACGTGAAGTCCAAAAAGCAGCCCTCACCCATGTACCCCCAATTTTAAAGGTAATAGCAAGTTTGTAACCAAAAAAAAATAAATTAAATAAAAAATAAATTATTTTTTGTTTGTTTCTTTTTTTTTCTTCCCATAGATTCTACATCCAACATCCTTCCATGGAAACTGCTCATAACTTTGTAAGAAGAAAAAACAAAACTGCTCAAAACTTTAAAATTGGGGGTTTCATAGAAGGGAGTTTAGTCCTTCTCTTTACTTGGTTTTTGCAGTTCTTGGAGGAGCAGAGTTTCATTTTGGATGATGATAATAATGGAGGCTTATGTTTAAAACTGCTCAAAGTTTCCGGGAAACTTCTTCGCCTCGCGTCTTGCGCCTCGTGTTGGATTTTCAATTCAATTAAATCCATTTAACTGTGGTACCACATCCGGAGATAATGAAAAAGATGAGAAATTAGAAAGTGAAGCCTGTTGACAAAGAGATCAGAACCTCCTTGCGCAGCTGCCACTCATATCTCTCTCTTTCATAAAAATTAATTTTCAACACCCATGACTCCAGAAACACTTTCTCATCTTTCTCTAGTAACATCCATGTCTTTCTCATCTTTTTGGAAACGCATGCAGTTCTCCGACTGGTCTTTGACAACGGTTTCTTCTCCAGAGAAGAGAGCATTGTGGACTCTGCACCATCCTCTCCCAATCTCTACCACTGATTTTTTCTCCCTGATCATCGCATTTTCTGGATTTTTATGTTCGAGATTTGTTTTTCTTTTGATAGTGTGCAATTTTTTCAAAATTTGAGATTTTGAATGGATTAAGTTTTAGAATTTGGTTTGAAATTTAGGATCATGGTGATGAAATTTGAAAGAAGAATGAAGAAGTCAACGACCGCGGTGATGGAAGCGTGGAATAGAAAAAAATTAATAGAAAAATGAAAAAAAAACTTGATGATCTAATTCCCCTTCTTAAATCTCAGCCATTGAATATTTTATAAATATATCTAATGGTAATAACCAGTGCTTCACGGGTGAGGGAAAAATATTGGTACTTCATATTAGAATTCGCCTTTCCAATGTGACGTGATGTTTGTTGCAGGTTTGAGTGCATGTTCCCCAAGGTGGCAATAGGAGGCGTCACCCAATGCCTAGCCTACAAAAGGTGTCATCTAGAGGGTCTCCACACATTCTTTTTTGTTTTAAGTGGAGGCGTCATCTTGTTCATTGCTTATAGGACGCGTCACCCTACCTGTCATCACATGTGGCATCCTCATTTCCAAAGTTGTTTGTCCGAATCCCATAAAATTTACAACATAACAAGACAAAAGCATTAGTATATTCATAAGCGCGAGTCTTTATTTTTCAATAAAACTACTTACGTCATGGGTTTACTTCTTGTCCAACTTCTCTTGATAAATTCTTATGTCACACCTACGACTGGTGAAATTAGGGTTTTGACTACCCTTGTACCTATTAGTTAAAATGCTACAAAGGTTAGTAAAGAATACAATTGAAGGAAGTTTTCATACCCACAATTGAACCAACAAACATGCTCCCCAAATTCTTTGGCTTCATAATAAGTTGTATTACACAATTCATGATACAAAAACCAAGCAAGACGGATTCCGAACTATACCTTCCACATTGTTGAAGGTTTGCACGCATAAAAAAACAACCACCCTCCAAACAAAAGTAAAATAAAAGCATATGTAAATTGCTCCAACTACAACTAACTATGTACGTGCTCAAAGATGTTGTTAAATATTGTTTAAGTCATTTCAATATTACCCTACCCCTTTTCAAACTGGTACCAATTGGAGTAAATCCCACAAATCTTGTCATAATTGAGCCAAGTCATTAGAATCAACCTATGTCAGTCACAAGTTCACCACCATCAACGGATAAACCCAACAAAATACTAATATCATTACTACAAAAGCGTCATTCAAGACAGTTATAAACCTCATACAAAGACGGCTCTTCAACTATCTTTGTATCCAACGTCATTAAAAGTAAGACATTCAAAGACAGTTATTAAACCGTCTTCGTAACAAACGATTCTAAGACGGTTCCCTCGGTGAACCATCTTCGAAGGTGTTGAAAAAAATTAAAAATAAAAATAAAAATTGTACATTCTAAGACGGTTGTACCTTAGAACCGTCTTAGAATCAATGTGTTAAAATAAAAAAATAAAAAAAAAACAATAATTCTAAGACAATTCTTAGGTACAACCGTCTTAGAATGGTCACATTCTAAGACGGTTATATCTTTGAACCATCTTAGAATCACTGTGTTAAAATAAAAAAATAAATAAAACAATGATTATAAGACAGTTCTTAGGTATAACCGTCTTAGAATGGTCACATTCTAAAACAATTATGCCTTTGAACCGTCTTAGAATCAATGTGTTAAAATAAAATATATTAAATAAAAATTGGATTAGTTTAATTTTTTATTTTAATCTTATTTTTTAAAAGAAATATTAAATAAATAATAATATAATAAAATAATTTTAAATATCAAATAAGTCATTATATACTTTTATCAACAAATTATTTTATCAAAACACTTATAATTCAGAAAAATCATTTAACAGTTTTCAACTAGCAAGTATTATGATGAGAATCAGATGATAGCAAGAAATAGGAAATGACTCAATGAAGTTACCTACATTAGACCCAACACCTCCACTAAGAATGAACATAGATTTTGCCTAAAATCAAGGTATACTTACTAGCCACCCAGCAATGCCTGGATGTTCAGTCACATCAAGCCCATGAGTAAACATAGGTTTGACAATCATTTGAAAATATGGAGGTGAGTCCAAGATTAAAGAGCAGATAATCATGCAAGAAGAAAAAGCTACAAGCAGCAATCATGCAAGTACATGAAACAACAATTCAACAAGATTATTAATAAAGTCAAATATCCACAACATGACTCCACTCTAACCACTGTCTCTAAATATTTGGTAGCTGCAACAGGCCATTAGGATAACATCATAACTTTATCCAAAACCACATTAACATTAAATATATAATCTATTTTCTTATATTTAGCTGCATTAAGCTCATTCACAACTAATGTGAAACTTAAAATCCACACTTGAATTTCTTACAACACATAACGGACAAATTCACTATTCTTGAAATTTAATATAATCAAGTCACATTTAGATATATCAATTTTGGGATTGGTTATAGTAAGTCTTGGAATATTAGCATATTATATATGATGAATGTAAATCTTCCCAAATCAAGTGTAATTTTTGAAAGAGAGTTTTAGATGAAACTGAAATGAAAGTTTATTCAATTTTTTTTGTTCCATAGTAACGGTTTGAACTATATGCCTCTTGCAAACTATTCAAGTCCATCACCATTGGCTTACTCATGAAAGTTTCACGCTTATATAATTTGGATATAAAGCATGCCTCTCATTGAAAAAAAAGAAACTCTCTTAAAATTAATTAATTAATAAATAAAACCAAGGAAATCTCTTACATGTCTCCATATACATATCATACATGACCACCAATCATCTCTAATTCTAAAGTTTAATACATACAGGGCAATGAAGATATAGGATGCATAGAAGATCTAGCCATGCAGCAAAAAATAAACATAAGGCTTGTCTTACGCAGCAAAGTCTACACATGTATTCTAGAGCTACCAGTAAGTTAGTAACTACTATAATTCACAAAATCAAATCATGTAGTAATTATATTACATAGCTTTCTAAGATGTTACATAGCTTTCAAAGTAATTATATTAAAGAGGGAGGGTGAGGGTACAAAAATTAAAAAGACACTCAATTTTACGAAAACCGCCTTTGAACACTAGTTTTCTAACATGATTTTATGAAAACCGCCTTTGAATACTAGTTTTCTAACACGGTTTTATGAAAATTGTTTTAAACAAGTTTAACTTAATTTCAAAAATGCTATCGCGCACCCTTTTAAGACGGGTATTCCACAACCGTCTTAAAACACACGTCTTGAAAGATTTTTTTGTAGTAGTGCATCTTGGAGTGTGATTGTACACTCTCCAATTGGTGTGGATCTGTGGCCTCCAACAACAAGTACATATATCAACATATTATCATACAAGGAAAAATGGAATTTTTGCAACACCAAGAAAACCAGTTTGACCCAATAATTCTCTGATCGATTTCAACTGAAACCACTATTTGTTCATCTTCTTGTTCACGTTGTTTTTAACGTTTACCTTGTTGACATTGGACTCTCCTAGATCATAAAACACAATCTGCTTCACCGTTCCAAACATGTTCCAACACATGCAGGTGTTTTGCATTCTTAGCAGTGAGTCATCATGTGAACTAGTATCCACGACTGCAAATTCTCCCATGATAAAAATTATATTCAACCTTGAAATTTCATCAATAGAAATTGCTAACTAATATGTTATTATATATTACATATCTAATTAAATATAAAAAAATTAAGATTATAAACAACAATCAAAATAAATAGCAATAATAAGATTTTATGATCAAGTAACTTAGTAAAAAATGCATCAAAAGTTTTTTGTTTAATAAATAAATAATGGCTGCAAAAAATTTCTATTATTTTTTCCTACAACTATATTTTTTTCTACAAAGTAAAAAATAGAAACAATTTTTTATTATATTTTTTATAGAACTATAGTTTTTTCTACAAAGTAACAAAATGACAACAAATATTTTCTATTATGTTTTAAAATACAAAGTAAAAAAATGGCAACATATGTCAACAGATCTTTTCTACTATAATTTTGTTAAAAAATTAAATAAATGCA
>PYAF01005951.1:458810-470853 GCA_007407185.1 Glycine tomentella
CAGGCGTGACTACCCCCCTAGTCACGCCTGGTTCTGGGCGTGACCAGTCATGCCCAGTTCTGGGCGTGACCAGTTGCCCCAGATTTGTAAATAGTTTGGAAACTGCACCAAATGCGTAATTTTTTATTTAATTTGTATTTAATTGGTTCTTTTGCCTTCTCTCTTATGATATAGGAAAAAGTTTAAAATCAACAAAAGTTGGCAATAAAAGCATGGAACGAACACTGATCTTTTTACAATTTTTCTGTTTATTGCCTTATCATGGAATCACTAACTCTTTAAAAGCAAAGTAATCAATTTCCATCTTTAGCATATAGCCCACTTAAGTTTGCCTTCAATGTAGTTAATTATTTCATTTCATCTAACATAGTATAATGTGGTGAGCTAAATGGGAAAGATTAGAGTCTTGAATAATAATATAATTTGTCAAATGGACCATGAACATTAAGTATGTATTTTTGTGAAAGAAGCAATATGATAAAATTTGCATCATTTTATGCATCAATCACTAAAAGGAGTCCGAACAATATCTTATGGAGTACTCTAAGATTTTAAGTATTTATCACTGTAAAAGGAATGCTCTCTTTAATCATACATTTCTCCAATATCTCATTTCTCAACTTTGAAAGAAAGAGGAAACTTGTGCAAATTCATTCAAACAACATTGTGGCAACCACATAAACACTTCTGGCAAACACTCAAGACTTCATGATCTTCTACATTTTTGTGCATACAGAAGATAAAAATGATATTAAAACCTAGCACAGGCTTATTAGGCATTTATTTAGGATAGTAAATCTACTTTGCCATTAAGCTTAATAAAACAACAATAATAAACCAGTTTGACAAATACAAACCAAATAGAGAGATAGTACATACCAAATGTATAATAAACCATCCATTTCTTGTCTATGCACCTTTCCCAAAAGTTCAATCTGCAAAATACCCCCATACAAAGCACAGGTTCTGGAAGCTTGAACTTCTATAGCCAGTTTTCCTGTTCATAAGGGATTTTGTCAGAAATTATTATGTAAAGCAGTTCTTGGATTTCTAGAATCAAAGTTTCCGAATTCGAACCAATAGGAAAAACTAATCACAAAACAAAACAATTTAAAGAAACAAAAAAAAAAGAGTTAAAGGAAGCAAAGGTACTAAGGTAGTGTTTACCATAGGGTTTCGCGAAAAGATCGAGTTTGACTCTGCGACCGGTGTTGCTGATAGCAACGAGGTGACGACGAGGTGCAAACCACGAAGCTCGGAAGCTCGAAACGGAAGCTTGGAAGCTCGAAACGGAAGCTCGACATCGTCAACGACGAGGTGCACCTCTCTCACTCTCTCTCAGATTCTCACTTCTCACATTCTCATATCTCAGCCACAGCGTCTCTTACTCTCACTCTCTCAGCCACTCAATACAATACTCGATAATATCTTTAATCTTTTGAATATTTTAATATTATCAATTTATATCAACCTCAACACTTACTTGCACTACAGCGTACAATACAATCTTTTTTTTTTTATTGATGGACTGTTGGCCCAGTGGACTAGTCCGACCATGACCCACATTTGGTCCGTGTTTTTGTGGATCAGGTTAGCCCAACCCATTTAGTTAATGTGGATTCAAAATCTCAGCTCGATCCACATTTTTTCATGAGTCAAACAAACGTTTTGTCATCCCTACTCATGGTCATGGGTCATTGGCAATCTACGATACACAAATATTGAAGCAAACCCTAACATTTTTTTTAAAAGCAAAATATTCTGACATTTAAAAGTTATAGAACCAACCCTCAAGACATAAAAATTACAAAATTAAATTTTACCTTTTCCAACAAAATCTTTTTCATACACAACCAAAGAATTAAACTCCTATTAATATACTTAAAAAATTCAACCATCTGCAAAATATGCTATTAGTAACAAACCCCAATCCTGCATCTAACAGTTTCTGAAATCTAACTGAAAATCTAATTATTTATTATACATACATAAATGCATCAGTTACGCCCTTGGACCCTGTTATCAGTTACACCCAACTACGAATCACAGAAAATAAATACTAATAAAAAATTAAAAAACTCTTGACTAGTCAAGCATTCATCATTTCTCATTGCACACCCCTGGTGGCCCACTAACTTAAACGGCTTGCATTCGAAGGATGTACAGGCTGAATGGGGATAACAATCTGAATCTCGGAACAAACAGAAAACGAATCTGAAACGTTAATTAAATTAGATATAACTTGAAATATATTACACTTTTTAATCATATAATATGGTCAGCCCTATGATCAGTAACCTCAAATCAAACTTTACAGTGTCGAAAACTAATGCATCAGAACACCTTGGACTTGTAACTTTGACTTAAAATAACAGAACAATTAAAGGGAAAAATAAAGCATGGAACTTTTTTGGTATATCGTGTTGGGAAGGAGGCAACGAACCCAGGTATTGACCTTCACCAGCAATAACCAACATTTACTCACTACACTTCTCTTTATTCCCAATGCTTACTGCTTTCATAATTGTTTGTGCTTTGTGGCCACAATTCTACATTCCATTCCATTCCAAAAAAGCTGAAGATTTCTCCAACTCAGAACTTCCAACACCAATCGATAAACATTCAGGTATAGCTTGTTATATCCTTAAACTCGGGCATTAAAGAAACTATGCAGCATTCAAGTCAGAATTTCTATACACAAGGCAGCCATACTTTGTTGTTTCTCCCGGATCTGCCTAACGTCTCTCCACAACTCTACAACACCACATGATATGTTTACATTGGGCTCTTGTCACAAAATGCCCCATTTTCCCACAGAAGCAGTTTTGCCGTATGAGGGGAAAAAAGCAACAATTGGGTTTCCCACCAGAAGCATTACATTGTGCCATAATCCAGATTCTCCCAACTGAAGGGAGCAACTGAGCCTACGAAAGGGCGTCCACGGAAGAACACACAAACACATACACAAACAGCTGCAACAGCTAGCATTGAATAAATAAAGGGGCGGTGAAGCAAACCGTGTGAACCTGGAACTCTTCTGTTGTAGCGAATTTCTACATTAGCACACTTGGCACAAGAACTCTGACCTCGTTTGACTAAGTTACTTTGCTTTTGCTTAAGCTCCACTCTCAGTGACTGTTGCTCTATTGCATTCTCAATTGTTACCGAAATTTCACCCCTTCGTCTATCAGCAAGTTTACGGGCGACCAGCGCATTATAAGAGTCATTATTCCTCATCATGGCATAGGCATGTGGACTCTGTCCGTTTGCATCCACAAGGGATTCCCAGCACTTCAACCCAATCTATAGCAAGCACAAAGAACAGACAAGTTAAAATTGAATACTAGGAATGAAGGTTGAGAAATATAATCATACAGTTGACTGTAAAAAGTATGCTAAAGTGCAATCTGCCATCTCCCCCTGCCCCCTTTCCTTAAAAACAAGAAAACAACCTTAAAAACAAGAAAACAACAACAAATACATGACCGGGACTAGTAGAGACACATCACAGCAAGAGAAATATGCATTTACTTGAGGCCCAAAATAGAAAATCCCCAGTACCAATGCCATCAAGGAAAAGAACAAGTGATATTTACCCAGAATAACTACCACAGGAACCTGTGTCCATGTAACCCAATTAAACTTTTTTCCTTCTGTTACTCAAGACAACAACTGATGAGTGTCATTTCTTCCATAAGGCATATAGTACTAGAATAGGGAGAAAATTTTTACCTCCTGTGGGTCACTTGTTAAAGAGTCAACTACACTCTCAGAACCAGATGTGCATGCCGCCAAGTGCAAGGGTGTAATACCACCAGGACCCTCAAGATTCGGTGGAAATACATATTTCCTGGATGTAACATTTTTGCTTGGTATAGAATAGTGGATGAGCAAATCAACCATGCCTACGTACTTTCCTTTCACTGCTCTATTTAAGAGTTGGATTGCATTCAACATCTCCAACGACCCTGTTGACAACCATTCCCCTTGCAAGTGTTTACCAACCAGCACATCCAGAAGGGTTTTGACTAGCATGCAACAGTTTCTTTCCACAGCATATGTGAGTACAAATTTGAACCTGTCAAGCGAATAATATGCAACCTCGTGCACATAAGAGAATCTTTCTCTTTGGAACAGCCAGCCAAGCTCATTCAAGAAGTGCAAAGCCTCCTCCCTTGATTTCAGCCTTCCAAAATGATGATGTTCATGCTCCTCTGAAATGGCATCACATATTTTTTCCTCCTCATCAAATTCAGACTCAAGTGGTCTCAATTCCTTGCAAATGGTGTCATCAGCTATTATCACTGGAAAACTATTACCCTTGAAACCATTTTCAACCTGATCATAAAAATAAGTCACACATCTTATTAGCATACGTCACATTAACACATTAAAATTGTTCTTGACATGCATGTGTCTGCAAGCGCACACATTTGCTATGGTAATAAAATGCAAGATTATACAATATAGAAATCTACCTCAATAAAACAGCGACCCAGAACACCCGGCGATACATCCTGAACTTTAAAACCACTCAACTTTATCTCATTATACATCACACCAGAATGTGCAGAACCTATGACTTCTGCAGATGCATAAGAGCCAGTACCTGTACAGTGAATCCTGCAATTAGGGACAAAAATTAGGAAAACAGACCAGAAATAAGCATGTCACAACATCCAAAATGGGAAATCGATACTGACTTTGTGCCAAGAGTTGACAAGTTTCTACCCTTCAATGAAATAGAGGTTTCCTGTCCACTAACAATTGCCAAAGGCGACACAGATATCAACTCTGGAGACTTCCATGTTCTCCATGGTTTGCATATGCGAATCTTCCCTGGAATTTCAGTTGAAATGGATCTAATTCAACCCCTTGACATGAAAAATCCAGCTATATCCAATTTATGGAGAAAAAAAAAAAGTCCAAAGAGCAAAGCTTTGAACATAATAATATTCAATCTAAAATAAAAAGAGATAGACCACAGTCACAGATCAGGACTAGTTATGCACTCACCATCTTTGTGTGAAACTAACTGACTGCCAGAATGAACCAGAAACCTTCCATTTCTCCAAAAATCAAAATCTGAATTTTGAATTAAAGAATGAACATGTTGAAGGAAGTTTTCTTCTAACTGCACAAAACACAACATGCAAGCAATCAGCAAGATAGAATTGTAAAAGCTGCAAAATATACATACGGCAGTCACTTACTCTCTCCCAGTCAGCAGAAGACATTGAAGCATAAATTGATAGGACCACACAACCAGGCCGTATGTAGCTCTCCATGTCTGATGGCCTATTGGATAGCCAATTGTAAATCTAGAAAAATAAAAAGTTATTAACACATGATATATTCACATTTGACAAAAAAAACATTTCGTTAATCAAAATAACTTTGCCAGATCAAATTTTAAAGGAAAGTGCTAACACCTGTGCTCGCAGTGTTCCTGGGAAATGGCTGGGATGCTTGTCAAATAGTTTAAACATTATTCTTCCAGTGCGATCCTGTTGGAAAAGCACAAAATAGATTCAATCTCAGAAGATTAATTACCCTAAGCTAAGCTTAAATACAATACAGATAAAGCAAAATACAAATTAAGTAAAAAAAAAAAAAAAAAAACATGGGACTGTAAATCCCAAACTAACTACCTGAGCATCTGAATTCAAACTGGGAGGTGAATGATCAGAGCCCGAAGATGTATACTCAGCTTGAAATGGAACACTTTGAAGTGAACTAGGTTGTTGGATCCTGTTATTTGACCCTTTAAATAGATCAAGAGAGATATTAGAACTATGACTTTGGCTAGCCTCCTTATTTGCATTAACTCCTCTTCCAGAAGATATACTCTCTGGCTTGAGACCTCTAGCCCCACCCTGCAAATCAAACTGCATCTCCGCAACAGGAGGAGAAGACGATGGCGATCTCTCTTCAGCAGGGTTACTACTGTCAGATGAGAAATACTTTCTAGAAGATGCTAGTTTAGGCAGGCTGTCATCTTCCGGAGAGGAGCTAAAGAGTTGCAGTGGTAAATTAACTCGAACATCCTCCTGACAATCTGAATCTTCAACTGGAGACTGGGAACTGCTACTGCTTCTTTCTCCACCAAACGAAAAGTATTGCCGTTGTCTCGTCTGGTCAGCACTGCCACCATCACTGCTGCAGCTGCGGTTTTGAGAGGGCGACGCACTGGCATCAGGGGCAGAACCCCCAGAAAGAGAGGTGGAAAGAACAGCAAGCAAGTCCATAGTTAACGGGGCAGCCGGGGTGTGGTTCAGTTGGTCATGAGACTCGTGACATTGATAGGAGGATGGTGTCTGCAATTGCACATGATCCTTTTTCCCATTAACATTACCACTCCCAGCATCCAGCAACTTGGTTGCAAGATCTGCAGGCAAAGGTATCTTATTGAGAATCTGAACAAGCTGCTCTCTATCCGGAACTTGTGACCTTTTTTCCTCAAATTTTCCTACACGTGACAATAATCATCACAACACAAACAAATTTAATGCATGCTTGTTTTACACTAAAAAGGAAAAACCATAATTAACAAGGGTATGATGGTTTTGGCTTATTTTCCTTATAAACAAGCCATTATTTCAACAATTAATTGCTTTTTTTTGCACAAGTTCTTTCAAAAACTTAAAATTAATTATTTAATCTAATTTTTCACATCAGTCCATATGCCTCAAACAATCATTTGGTTTTCGTATCATCAATTTGATGAAATTCAGACCCTCTTTATGAAACTTACCCTATGTTTGGTAGAGTGGTAGAGAGGAAAGAAAATTTTGAAATTTAAATTGAAGAGAAAAATAAGGAAAAAAAAATTAAAATTTTTGTCTTACGAAATCATTTTTTTTTTCATTTTCTATCCAACCAAACAAAAGAAAAAAACATCGGAGGGTGAGGGCGAAATCTACCAATCATAGTAAATAAGATCAAAATCAGTGTTTTTAAATTAGAGGAACAATGATTAGTTTTGACTGAAAATGAAGCAGTTTACCCTAATCACTTCTCACAGCTTCTAGATAAAAACCTAACTATTCATGAAATAAATAATCCTTTAATACGAGTTATCATTATTATTCCAATTGAATTGAACTAGAATTAACTTATTTAAAGCAACAAAAAAAATATAAAAAAAATTAATCATTTAATTTCCTATAAAACTAAAAAACAAATGAACAAGACTTGGTCTTACCCTGCGAAGCTCCAGCTATAGCAGTCAACAAGTTGAAGATTTCCAAATTCGCGGCGGCAGCAGGTGCGGGAGTCTCCGAGGTAACATCCTCCGGCTGCGTCTTCCGCCGGCGCCGGTTGTGTCCGGCGAGTCTGCGGCGGCAACTCCGCTTCCCCTCGTCGAACTCCGAGAGTGGGTGAAACCTACTACACTGCTGGCAGAATCTTTGCATTTGATTCGCGAGAAGCGCTTTCGAGGCTTTGCTATGAGCCTCGCACACCTTGTGCCTCCGGTGATAGTCCTTCGCCTTTGACAGATCCTCCCTGCAGTTGTCCACCTGGCACATCGGATACGACGCCGTTCCGGGGGACCCCGACCTAACTCTCTTGTTGCTAACGTTGATGTTGATGTTATTGTTATTCACTCTTGCTGTTCCTCCGAGGTTTAACTGTAGAGGTGGAACGACACTTTCCGCCTCGAAAACGACGTCATCGTTTGGGGACAGTGGCGGCGGCGGTGGTTTTCCTGCGAAACGCACGCTGTCCCACTCCCACCTCCAGCTCTCGTTCGGACCCGCCGATACGACGCCGTACGATAGATCGCGCTTCCGGTGCATCAGAATCGGAGGCGGAGCCACCTTTTCCATTTTTTTCAAAAACAAAAAAAAAAATAGGAAAAAAGGATCTGTGATTTTTTATTTTGATTTATTTATCTAAAATTGAAAAAAAAAAAATCCATGCGGAGAATGGAAAGGAAAGGAAATCCTTAATTTCTGGAACTCAGATCTGAGAGCTGAGAGAGTCCAAGAGGATTCAGGTTTTCTTTTCTTTTCCTTTTCTTTTTGGTTTTTAGGTTTTTTTCTTGCAAGGGATGTGTTGTGCTTTGTTAACTTTGTGGAATCGTGTGAAGTCTTTGTTGATGGAGGGTGGGAGTGGTAGAAGTGGTAAATAGAGTGAGTTTTGAGGGGATTTTGGGATATAGAAGGAGCCGACTATAGAAGAATCCAAGAGGTTTCGTTTTGGCAGTCCCCACAGGGTTCCGTACGAGTGCTTTAGGTTTTACGTTTCTGGTAAAGGGATCTGTAACGTAACAGTGGCACCACTTTTAAGATGGAGGGATGTGATGGGAATTCCACTGCTCTTATTGTTTTCTTTGCTTCTTTTTTTTTTCTTTTTTCTTAGAGATCATTATTTTTAATTTACCGAATTAGAGATTAAATTCATTCATAATATGTGTATTAAATTCAAAAAAATTGTAGACTTAAAAAATTAAACATGTTATTATGTTAAATAAAAAATTTATATACATGTAAATATATTTAGTGTAGTGAAACTTTACGCCAATGTATTAGTCTTTGGATTATTGCTTTGTTTTGCCGTATCGCTATCCCATCAATCATGTCATCCATAATAATACCATACTCGCTGCTCACGGGTTCGGTTCGCTCTTAAGCCTTTTTGGTTGTAGCGTATTGGCCTTGGTTTGTTTGGTTTGATTTGGGTAGGCCAGCGATTATATATCGAAATTATCGTCGACAAATAAATTATCTTTAGGCACGTGTGCCGTACATATAAAGTGGCTGGTGTGTATGATTGAAAATAAATGGTTGAAAATATTGAAATTTACGAGTTTAATGGCTGAACAATTGTGGCTTTGGTACGGAAATCCCTTTTTTAATTGTTGTATTTCTTTGGGTAAATAAATACATTCCCACTGCTAACAGATAAAATTGTATATAGACTGTATTAGTATGGGTTTATTTTGGGTCATTGCTACCGTCAATCACTCTCGTAAGTGATCTTAACTGCCCCACATTTATTTACTGTTACATTTATACTCATGTTAGATTAGTTTTAAAATTAAACATTATTAAAGGCGGCTGGGTCTAATCCTTTCGTTAGCTCAACTTTATTTTGTTTGTGTTATATATCAAAAAAAAAAAAAAGGCGGTTGGAACGGAAAAAAAAAGTTGCACTAACGGAAGGAACGGCTTTTTTTATCAAATGGGGGTAAAAAATTTAAGTAATTACCTTTTGGGGTAAAAAAAATTTTATTTCTTAAAAAGGGGTAAGTCGAATCACTTTTTACGACTTTGCGACCAGAAATAGTAATAAATATTACGACTCCTCCTGTTTTTTCATTTTCTTAATATTTTAAAACTATTATAAATTAAAGTATAATAGAAATCGTACATCTATTTACGATTTTAAAGTCGTAAATACATTTACGACTTTAAAGTCGTATCATACCCAAAATTATTTATTTTATTTGGATTTAATTGTACGTAAGGAGTTAATTTTTTTTCGAATGTAATTAAATAAGATATTTGAAGTAATGATTTAGTTAATTTAATATAATTTAAAAGCATATAAAATTTAAAAGTTGTTATTAATTTAATATGTTTTTTTATTATTTGAGTAATTTGAAAAGATAAATAAATTTGTTTAAAAACACATTGTTATATAAAATAAGAGATATATTTATTTATTTTTACGTATTTATTTATTTTGGTAAATAAAATTTAAAATTTATAGTTAAATAATTTTTAAAATATGCAACTTAAAAAAAATTGTTTAAAAAAGAAAATTTAAATTAATAACTTTAAAAGAAAAAAAATGAAAGTCGTGGAGCATCACACGACTTTGAAGTCGTGGAGCTACACACGACCTTCCTTAAAAAACAGTAAAAGAAAATAGAAAAATGGAAAAAAAATTATAAGAAAAAAACTATATTTAAATTTTAGAAAAATATTAAATTAAACCGTTAAATAATTTAATAAATATACAATTTATAATATATGAAGTAATGATATTTAATTTTTTTTATGTATATAAATTAAATAATCGTAATTTTTTTATATTAATTTTACTAGTTTTTAAATTAATTTTGTAATTGATGTTAGTAATTTTCAATTTATTATTTCGATAGAAATATTATTTGATAATTTTTTTGTTATATGAAATAAGAGATATATTTATTTGTATTTATAAATTTTTTAAAAAATATGCAACTTAAAAAAAACTGTTTAAAAAAGAAAATTTAATTTAATAAATTAAAAAGAAAAAATAATAGAAGTGGTGGAGCATCACACGACTTTGAAGTCGTGGAGCTCCACACGACCATCGTTCTTATTTAAAAAAAGTAAAAGAAATAGAAAAATGAAAAAAGAATTATAAGAAAAAAAACTATATTTAAAATTTTAGAAAAATATTAAATTAGACAGTTAAATAATTTAATAAATATACAATTAAAATTATTATAATGTATCAAGTAATGATATTTAATTTTTTATGTATATAAATTAAATAATTGTAATTTTTTTATATTAATTTTATTAGTTTTTAAATTAATTTTGTAATTGATGTTAGTAATTTTCAATTTGTAATTTGGATAGAAATATTGTTTGAACATTTTTTTGTTATGAAATAAGAAATATATTTATTTATTTGTATTTATAAATTTTAAATTTTGTTTAACAAAATTTAAAATTTGTAGTTAAATTTTTTAAAAAATATGAAACAAAAAATTGTTTAAAAAAGAAGATTTAATTTAATAAATTAAAAAGAAAAAAATGGAAGTCGTGAGGCATCATACGACTTTGAAGTCGTGGGGCATCACACGACCTTCCTTATTATTAAAAAAAAAGAGTAAAAGAAAACAGAAAGATGGAAAAAAAATTATAAGAAAAAAAACTATATTTAAATTTTAGAAAAATATTAAATTAGACAGTAAAATAATTTAATAAATATACAATTTAAATTATTATAATATATGAAGTAATGATATTTAATTTGTTTGGTTCTTTTATTGTATATAAATTAAATTATTATAATTTTGTATGTTAATTTTATTAGTTTTTAAATTAATTTTGTAATTGTTGTTAGCAATTTTAAATTTGTAATTTGGATAGAAATATTGTTTGATAATTTTTTGTGACAGCAGACTTTTTTTTGTTATATGAAATAAGAGATATATTTATTTATTTTGGTAAATATCATTATATTAATTAATTAATTGATTTAGCATACAAATTTGTATTACTTAAACAAATTTTAAAATTGTTACTTAAATCATTTTTAAAAATATGCAGGTTTAAAATAAAAATTAAAATAAAATGAAAAAAGGTAAAAAATGAAAAAAAATATAACATAATTTGAAACAGATATATTTATAAATAAAATTAAAATAATTACATAGTTATTAAAAGAAAAAATAAAAAATGTGACGAGGTTCCACAACGAGTTCTTCTAGTTTGTCATCGAGGTCTTTCATTTTGATGCGCTGGATTTGGGTCTAGGTTTGTTATTCTTGTTCTACCACCTCTTCCTCTTCCTCTTCCTCTTGTTCTACGCTGCTCACGCGTGTGTATTTGTTGTTGTTGTTGAGGAATATCATGATCATCATGGTCGCCATCATCATCATCATCATCATTATTGGTTGTATTATTTTGATCATCATCATCATCATCGTCATCATCATTATCATCGTCATCATGATGCATTTGAGTGAATAATGTTGGACGATACAAAGATGTTGATGATGATGGGTTATATGCTGATGGCGGAGTGTTGAAGGTGGTAGCAAACCTCTGTGACTGTCCTTCAAAAATGTTCGATGTAGAAGGAACTTGGAATGAGTACTGAGGCACATACGATGAGAATCCAAATTGTTGTGAATGTTGTTCACCACCTTCAGGCAAGTGTGCAGAGAAACCCATTGGCTGATGAAAAGGTTGTCCAGCCGATTGATAAGATTGAGACATAAATCCAGAAACATGCACTGGAGGTATATTTGGGTCAGCATGTGGTTGATGGTATTGATAGCCAGCACGGGACTGTAAACAAAGATTTTTTAATGTAC
>PYAF01005951.1:475331-524025 GCA_007407185.1 Glycine tomentella
ATTTTTTAAAAAATTTAACTATAAAATTTAAATTTTGTTTACCAAAATTTAAAATTTATAAATACAAATAAATATATCTCTTATTTCATATAACAAAAAAATTATCAAACAATATTTCTATCGAAATAATAAATTGAAAATTACTAACATCAATTACAAAATTAATTTAAAAACTAATAAAATTAATATAAAAAAATTAAGATTATTTAATTTATATACATAAAAAAATTAAATATCATTACTTCATATATTATAAATTGTATATTTATTAAATTATTTAAAAGTTTAATTTAATATTTTTCTAAAATTTAAATATAATTTTTTTCTTATAATTTTTTTCCATTTTTCTATTTTCTTTTACTTTTTTTAAGGAAGGTCTTGTGGAGCTCCACGACTTCAAAGTCGTGTGATGCTCCACGACTTCCATTTTTTTTTCTTTTAAAGTTATTAATTTAAATTTTCTTTTTTAAACAATTTTTTTTTAAGTTGCATATTTTAAAAATTATTTAACTATAAATTTTAAATTTTATTTACCAAAATAAATAAATATATCTCTTATTTTATATAACAATGTGTTTTTAAACAAATTTATTTATCTTTTCAAATTACTCAAATAATAAAAAACATATTAAATTAATAACAACTTTTAAATTTTATATGCTTTTAAATTATATTAAATTAAATAAATCATTACTTCAAATATCTTATTTAATTACATTTGAAAAAAAAATTAACTTCTTAAAAATAAATAATTTTGGGTATGATACGACTTTAAAGTCGTAAATGTATTTACGACTTTAAAGTCATAAATAGATGTACGATTTCTATTATAATTTAATTTATAATAGTTTTAAAATATTAAGAAAATGAAAAAACAAGAGTCGTAATATTTTTTACGACTTCTGGTCGCAAAGTCGTAAAAAGTGATCCGACTTACCCCTTTTTGGGAAATAAAATTTTTTTTACCCCCAAAACGTAATTACTTAAATTTTTTACCCCCATTTGATAAAAAAGCCCGGAAGGAACTGTTGTTGTAGAGTAATAAACTAATGTTCGATTTTTAACCAAAAAAATGTTATTGATGGAGAAATGATGTGAAGATGAAGTTTTACAAGTAAAAAAAAAGTTAAAATAACATATAAGTCAATGAAAGACTCATAAAAATTGAGTTTTAAGATTTTAGTTTAAACTGTAGTATCAATATAGTGTCAAGTTTATTTATATGGTTATTCATGACTCATTAATTTAAATTTTTTTTTATGTTTACTCCCTTATATGCATAATAATTATTATCAAAACTAACGATTTGAGTTGGTGACAAGCTCGAACGAGTAAAATGGAATTGGTGGTAGATCAATGAACATGGGAATGTCTTGTATCAAAAGTCTTTCTAACGGATGAGTTCATGCATGGAAGGTCAGGCGACGTGTCTCGTATTCATGAAATGGAGAAGGGCAGCTATGCAAGACACTAGAGCATGTTGACGAAAATGGTTAGACATGTCGAGACAACCACGATTGAGTTCTAAGGGCCGTCATTGAGTACCCGTGGATTAAAAATGACTTCCACTTGAGGGAGAGATTATCATGTAAAACAATTCATACTTGACGGAGAGATTATTGTTAGAGTACAAGTGTGAATGTGAAGTTCAACATTGGATAGTAATAGAAAAATTGAGCAACATATAAGTGAAGGAAAGACCCATAAACCTAAGCCTTAAGATTTTGAGTAAGTGTGATGTCAAGTTCATTTATGTGGTTGTTCGTAATCCATTTATGTAAATTTCTTTAGTGTTTACCCCCTCAGATGAACAAGTTCTTATTTAATATTCAAAAATTCTTCAATCCGAATTGCATTCGAAGGAGGATAGGAAAAAAAATATTAGATAATGATCTTGATTTTCTTAACTAACTAAAGAAAGTCCTGAAAAAAAAAGAAAAATATATGAATATATAATTTTATATCATAAATAATTATTATACCTTATATTTCTAGATATTAAATTATATATAATAAAATTTGTTGTTTTACAGGCATTTAATAATTAGGGAGTATATGATAATGTTTTCAAAATTGAACTGGTGAAGGTCTTAATTCAAGGTTTAATGGTTCAATCACAGTCGAATTGGTATGAATAATAATAATGATGATGATGATGACAACAACATAACTTGATAACACTAAAACAAAAATAAAAATATCAATTTGTAGGTTCTTAACATTCAAAGTAAAAATAAAAATCTAAATTAATATCTTAATACTTAGGTTTAAATTTTAATAAAATACAACAATGTCAATAAACAATAACAATATTACATATTGACTAAAAAAATATTACAAATGAATATAATATTAAATTATAAGAAATTGAGATATGTAAAATGATCTGATTCTTAATCAGTTTCTAAATATTTTATTTTCATTAATTCCTTTTTACTTTAAAACATTATTATTCTTGACTTCAAAAGGAAATCATCATTATTAACTTATTATCCATTTTAAATCCCTTTTTCTGTGAAATAGATCTCTTAATAAATTAAACTCGAATTGTCAAAACATCATATCCACGATACACCATTAGAACTTAATAGAACTTCATTAACTAAAAACTTCATAAGATCCATCATTACACAAATCTCATACTCATGATTACTTATGCATTTACCTCCTTGAAATTTAACACATTATACATTTGAGTCACTTATAATAAAAATAATACATCATGATAATGAAACCCTAATCTATCTTTTTTTTATTACAAGAAAAGGTTAAAACTTAGAGTAGTGACTCGATCAATAAGAACAATATAAACTCATCCCAACTGAAAACATGAGGCATTCTAAGGAGGATCCTTTTATTTCTCTGTCATGTCCATTGCACCTAAGAAACTTGATGTAGCTCATCCACACCATCTTTGCCACTCGCATAAGATTATCCTCCGTTCTCTAAAAAATGGAAAACATGGGAGTGATTCTTCTACCCTTCTCGATAGCCACAAACAAAATGGACTCAATTCTCTCATACAACTTACACAACCACCACGTGTCGTATACTAGCGGACAACACTCAAGTTAACCATAGTCTAACATCTATCTCACAACATTTTACATATTTTGGGCCTCTACTTCCACTAACCCTTTCAAGTCCTAATGGTTTTATGCAAATTAGTTGGATAACAATTGGGAGTACACATTATAGTCTAGTACAATTGACATGATGCTCTCACCAACCACAGATAAAGCCCCATATTTGTCAAGAATCCCAAGTTGTTTATATGAGTCCATCAATCATAACTAGACTTATAACCTCAGTTGAGTTGTCATAACTTCACATCATTTCCCCCAGGACTCCTTTAAGTCGACAGACTTTTTCACTATGTATCGCCTATAGCTATCCATTCATCTTAAGACAACTCCTCACTAAGGTTCTTCCTTTCAAGATCACAGAACATGTAGTTTCCTTGGTACATATGAGAGGATGTTAGATGACACTTGTAACACCCCAAAATTTCAACTCAATAAGTACACACATAAGTGATTTGGTTAGGATTTATTTAAACTTTATTAGTTTTTAATGAGAAAAAGATGTGGGTTGAATAATTAAATAAAGTTAGTAATCACAAAGCAATTAAGGAAAACAAAGGAAAGTAAATAAAATGGTATTTTTTAATAATGGTTAAGTTGAAGAACTTACAAATCACACACACACACACCCACACACACACACATATATGTGTGTGTGTGTATCTGCAGTTAATTTCTCTGTGGTTGATTTCTTGAACTATTTGGTTGTGATTAAATTTGTTTGTAATTGAATTATTTGTAGTTTTGTATTTAAATATTTACTACAATATTCTAAACTAGTTAAATTGTTTGCATGTTGGTTGAATTTATTTAAATTCTAAAGTTACATATTAATTTGGTTCTCATAAAATTTTTCCCATAAATAATTATTAGAGGATGAAATTTTAATTGATCAATTAAGTATATATTTTATTATATAAGTTTATAAAATTAATTGCATTGCATTATATTCAAAGTGTAAAATTACTCTATGTAAATTAAACTTGGGGTACCCTAAACCCTATCTACATGACACCTAAACCCTAAACTTTCATAAGCTTAACGCCTAGCTAGACACATGTCTCATTTCCTTAAACCAAGTTGACAATTGTTTTCCATTACCCTACCCACATCTCTTTCACGGTCACCACACCCTACCTCATTATCTCTCATTCATTCTCTCACACAAACATAACACGCACACAGAGAGAAGTCACCATTTTCTCTTTTCCCTTGTGCTAGACAAGAATGCTTTAGGGGGAAGAAGGGAAAATTCTCCATTGCATGCAAGCTTGGAGGCCACTCAAGTCACACCTTTGGTCATCTTCACTCCTGCTCTCTCTCTCTCTCTCTCTCTCTCTCTCTCTTGTGCTTTGGAACCTAGGTAAAGAGAGTTCTTCCTTGTGAACTCAAACCCATGGTTGTCTTTGGGAGGATAAAACCATAGCAATTCTTGTTGCCTCCATTGATAGCTTGTTGCTTTAGAAGTTAATTTTGATGTATGAAATTTGTGTTGATGAAATTCTGGTCGTGTGTAGAATCTGAGTCGGAGAATGCATGTACCATTTTCCTTACATTTTTGGCTCTGCAAATTCTTTGGAAATATTCCAAAGAATTTTTTAGGAATTTTTGTAGATTTTTTCTAGACAATTAGGATACCATGTTAGAAAAAAGAGACAATGAACTTGATTTCTATGTAAGAAAAATTGTGTTAAAAATAATTTGCTAATTCTAATTGGAGCATGTTTATGTCATATTTTCTAATGGACTTGGGTTTTGAGGTTTATTATTTATTAATGAAATTAACTTGTTATTTTGTGCTAGGTGTATAAATTGTTTTGTATGGATTATCATGAAATGGTTGTTTACTGTCTTAAGTTAAATTGGAAAACCCAGAAACTATGAATTCTGGGAAAATGCTAATTAGTGTGTACGATGTCTTTAATTTAATTTAACCTCGAGCACTAAAATATTTGTGTATGCAAGTGATTGTTTGTGTCATACAATTAATTTTCAATTGTAGTGTGATGTTGACAGTGTGATGTTTTGGTTGAAGTAGTTTCACATGGACTTAACTATGAGTACATGTGACGACAAAAAAATTGTTCAAGTAATGTTAGCATAATTTTGAGATATGTGTATGGAAATGAGAGTGTGTGATGAGGCATGGAAAGTGCGAAACGAAGAAAGTCATGTGGGGCATTCTAGCTGTGGAAACAATGGAGATTGTGACGTGAAGGTCGAATGACAATGCTCATATAGAGGGGTGAAGAGGACGTGAATGATTATGGAGCTACGAGTGATGTCTTAACCTCATATCCTAGTTCATCGTCATCCAGTACTAAAGACAACAGAACCTCATCGTGACCAAGAAAATACGCTTTTAGTAAGGAGAGTTGTTGAATAGTTAATCCTTAGAGTAGTGGATGACCACAATTGGTACTTGGGAGATGATCATAAGGTTGTTTGACCTTGGAGGATGCGACGTTGAGTTGTGATGGTAGATCACATAGCTGTCTTGGCAACCCTACCAAAACTATGAAAAATTGTCCATTGGTGAAAGCCTAGCATTGCACCATGGTGAAAATGTGTACTCCCAACAGTCATTCTAACTTAAATGTGTAAAATGAAAAAACCAGTTTTAAAGTGATATTTTGTGTCATTTTCATGCATTTTCTTGGTAGAACTCAAATTTGAATGCTAGTTTTGTCTTGTAGAAGCATAACTGCTCAATTGAGTGAAAAAAGTTGAAATTTGCATTTTTATATCAAGATTTGAAGACTTTGTCACTTAGCCACGATCGTGGTACATTCAACATGACTATGATAAGTAGTAGGACCATGGTAATATGATGACTCCCTTTCTGAACAACGTCAACCTTCTGACAATAACCGTGGTGAAGTCACTACGTTCGTAATCCGCACCATGATGCCAATAGTTATTCCACAACGTCCCAGAGCTTCAAGGTCACAATTTCTGATCACGATCGTGGTGGATTTTAGTATAGCTATAGTGTGCGCCTAATTCGAATAATTATACTTAGGAACCTATAAAGAGGGTGCTAGTGTCTTTGACTTTTGGGAAACTTTTTGCCAATTTTATGCATTAGAGAGCACTTTTGAGGGTTTTGAGGGTTGTGAAGCGTATGCAACACCATAAGGACGAATTGTGATCATCGTTCTTTTCTTGTTAGTATGTTTATGATAATTTCATATATGCTTTCTAGTTGTACTTTGATCATGAGCGGCTAGTCACCCTAGTATGGGAAATTGTACTTCTTTCTCTATTCTTAATAGAATTCCTTAGTGTTTTATGTTAATTAAGTATCTTCCTTATTTTTATTGTTTATTTAGGAATTGATCATTCTTATGCTTAATTGAATGTACTATGGTGATCATCTACGTATGTTTAGTATACCTAGGTAGAGAATGTTTTACACCAAATTGTATAATCAAATTGTTTGGGTAATCTCCAATATATTAATTAATCCATAATGACCATCCTTGGATTTGATTATATCCTTTGAATTAAATTAATATGTCTACAATCATCTGAGTATTGATTTAATATGTCTACAATCAGTGGATGACCACAATTAGTAATTAACTGTGTGAAAAATTTCATGAGAATTGAGATTGAGAAAAAAAATGATATTAGTGAATCATAATCCCTAATTGCTTTTAATATCACTTAAATCTCTTTTTTGTAATAGTTAATTTGTTTTCTTAAAGTAAAAAACCACAAAATACTTCTATTTTCTTTCAATTATCCTGACTATTTAGTTTGATAATTTTTACTATTTTGGGAATACAAATGGTGTCTAGGGTTCGATACGCGGACATTTGATCTACTTTTATTATTGCATAAGGTACATTTGTCCTTATGCGAGTACTATTTTTACGCATAAAAAGTCACTGAGTTCTGGGAGTTCCAATGACAACTGACTAGTGAGAAATATATGTAAAGGTAGTAAAGGAAATGTTAGGATTCAAGTGAGATCCGATAGATAACCACATTGTCGTGGGTAATAATTTGTGTGTGCCTTGTTAAAGTCTTTCTGTGTTTGTTTGACGAATCGGGAAGACTCATCCTCATGCTTTTCTTTAGGAGTATGTTCCTCTGCCGACGTACTCATCATCTTCAACCGATGTGCCGGAGTATGTCCCTCAGTTGACATATCATGTATGATTAAAGTTTTTAAATTTTATGATAATTATATTAAAAGTCATGTTAATGATAATTTATGATTGATTCATTGTGTAAAACAATGTTAACTAGAGTGCATGATCATTAAATCCAAATAAAAAATTTGGCATGTATTTTGGGTGACATTTTTTCAACCAATAAACAAAAAAAAATAGAAGCTATACAAAGTATATATTTTTATATGATTCAAATCAAATTCTTTGAGACGTGTAACCAAACTTGTATTTGCTCTTCCGTGTTACATTTCCAACTCATTGTTTTACTTTTTTTTTTTCTCAATCTGCATCATATAAGCATTCATACGATACCATTTTGAAAGATTCCATAGCATGATGAGATGGAACTTGGAGTTAAACCACTATAAGCAAGAGTGTTCGAAAACAAAGATGTATGGAAGTGATGTGGTAGGGTACTACTCCTGGTGGGTGTTTTGGACTTGGTTACGCACTTGACGAACAAGAAGCTTCAAGTTGTACTATTAAGGTATCATGTATCCATTCGAAAGATTTTCTGTTGGAAAGTGATTTTGTTATATAATGATTTAGAATGACAACAATTTTGTTATAGAAATTAGTTTGTAATATTGTGCCTATAAGTTTTTCTTTTCTTTTTTTAGAGATTATAATTATCTTTTACCAAAAATCTGTGGTTTGTTTGTACCAAAAGATATTTTATCCGGGAGACAATTTAGATATTTAATGTAAATGCATTAAGTTCAAACATAGGAGATATAATCTCTAAATAATCTTAATTCTTGAAACTAGCTAGCAATGATTATTTTGGTATTTGGCGTTATCAAATAAATGATGTTCTTTTTCAAAATTAAGTTGATCGATATCCATACTTTTAAAAATTAATTTTGCGTATTTCTCAAAAGAAAAGGTTAATTCTAAAAATCAAGAGAAATTTCAGCAGGAGTTTTCAAGACCCTGAAAAAAAAATCCTCCAAACGGGGACAAATGATCACCTTTATCATCTATTTTTTTTTTTTATAATTGAGGATTTTTGCAGAAATATGTCGATCAAAAAGTCACTCCATTTTGACATGCCTATCGTTGAAAACGAGTGGAGAGCTCTACACCTCTTCTTTCTAGGCTTTATATGGATAAATTATTTCATAAACACTTAGATGAGAAAAGAAATAATTATGAAGTAATTTTCTTCATCAATTAAAAGTATCTTTTCTTCATCAATTAAAAGTATATAATTTATGTATAAATCAATTTGTAGATATTTTCTTATATTAACTTCTTTAAAAAAATTATTTTTGATTTATACATAATCTAATTTTAGTCTATAAAAAAATATTTTATTTTTATTTTTAGAAATATTTAATTTTTTTTATCCAAATCCTAAATGAAACCCTCGCGGTACCATAAATTACCAACCCAATATGTATCATCCCTGCATGCATAGGCGGACCCAGGTACATGATAAAGGGGATAAGTGTCCACCCTTAAAATTTGAGGTGAAAATATCAAAATACCTTTCTCTTTACATTTTTCACAAAAGTTAACCTAGGCTAGGGTGAGAAGGGGGGCATAGCCGCACAACACAATGAATCTGTAATCCGTTTCCCACTTTCCCTTACCTCTCCTCTTCTCTCGTTCTCCGCCTCTAGTCACTCATGCTCATTGGCTCAAGCAACTACTTCTCCCGCCAGCGACCGGCGTCATCTCATCGCGGGCCGGCCTCCGTCACGTCACTCATGCAATTGCTTCTCCGAGATCCGATGATTGGCATCATCGACTCATTGCGAGCCGGCCTCTGTCAGGACAGTCACTGACTCATGAGTCATGGCTACGGTGTCCTCGTCTCTTCGGAACGACAGGTACCCTTTTATGTTATGAGTTGGGTATACTTCGTTGATAAATGATAATGCTCTGTAATTGTCAAAAGCAGATTTCGATTTCGAGTTATGATTCTTAGGATTGGGTTTCTGCTTTTGATAATGGTTAATTAAAGTTTAAATTTTTCTGAGTTGGGTATACTTTGTTGATAATGGCATAATGCTCTGTTGAGTCTATTCTATTCTACTTTATCAAATTTTGTTATGTTCTGTTCTGTTTTGTTATGTTTTGGGATCAAGTTTTGCTCATTCTACTTTGTCACTCTAGTTTACCTTTGCTGGCTAAGATATGGAAGATGGATTTGATAGTATCTTTATGTGGTGAGTTCAAAATAGGATATTAGAAGGCCACGAACTGCTGCGGTTCATAATACTTTCCAATCCTAATATTTTGTATTCGAATTATACTCAGATTATATTTTGGATGATGGATTTTGAATACCCACCTTTCATTAATTTCTTAGATCTGCCACTTGCATGCATGATGTTCAAAAGCATGATAAAAGCATGTTAGAATATACAAAGCTTGAAAACAATAAGGATATCTGTCACAATGATTCATTTGATTATCATATATATATATATATATATAATATGAAATATATTAATTACATTCAGGGGGAGAAGCCAAAAAATATCTACTAGCTACGATAATGAAACTATAAGATAAATCAATAAAAAAATATTCGAAAGAAAGACAACTTCAATTAATATATTATTCTTTTTTTTAAGGGATTGATCTATTATTCTTAAAAATATAGTTGTTTTGTTTCATTTGTCATGGACTCATGGGTGATCTTATTTTGGCACATGGACTGTATTTTAAATAATTAACACACGTTTAATTAGACCACTTTCTTTCTAATAATTAATATATATTGCAACAATCAATCATTCTCAAGTATACTTCTCACATCTACATCATAACACAGTGTAGGGAAAAAATAAGTGGAATACCTTAATGAATTATTTTTATATTAGTGTTCAATTAAAATTAAAATTTCTCTTTGATAAATAATATTTCTTTAATGTTAATTTTTATTGTCTAATTTACTGAAGTGAAAATTAATCCTTAACTAAAAAATAATACTTGTCACAATTTAAAGCTAATCAAATTATTACATCCCAAAAAACAATAAAGTTCACAGCAACGGTACTCTTTCACCATCTTTAATACGAGTTTAAAAGAAAAGAACATAAAATTTGTAATCATTATTAATTTTGAATCTACCAGATTCATTCAGTTTATCTGAAATTACATTATAATAATCTTATTTCTTTAATTTAAATAGTTTTATGTAAAATATTATGCTTATATGTTACCTCTTTTATTAAACTCGTGATATTTTTTTAATCGATCAATGTTATTTGCTAATTTTTATTATTGAAAGAGATTCGAATTCATGATCTTGAAGTCTTTCTCTGCTTCTCCCGTCAACCAATAAACACACGATATTCACTTAAAAGTAATCTTAATTTATTAATGTTTTACATTCACAATAAAAGAAAATAAATGGACAAACGAAAAATAATATATATGTTTTTGTATGGGAAAACAAAAAAGAAATTAACTTAAAAGGAACAGAACAAATTAAAAGACCTAACTGCATGCCAGGCGGGTTGATAATGCCAATTCTATAATATGACAACAAAAACTCCAAGTCTGGATTAATGAGAAGTTATATATTGAGAGAGATTATTAGAGCTCCTAGTACTCAATATAAAAAGAAAAATAAAAGACTCATTGATTATAGATATAAAACTAAGAATTTTTTTTAGTAAAAATAAATTTGAAAATCAAGAAAATAAGAAGGATAAAAGACCTTATAGAAAACACTATAAGACTTATAAAAAGAAGAATGCATGTTGGAAGTGTGGTAAAATAGGAACCTTGGCTAATAATTGTAAAACCCAACAAAAGATAAATGAGTTAAATTTAAATGAAGAAGTTAAACAAAGTTTAATGAAAATATTAATTAACTCATAACAAGAGGAATCCTCTTCAGAGACATAAGAATCTGAAAAATGATACAATATATCAACTAGATGAGGAAATTAGTAGTTTAGATTGAATTTAGAAAGACATTTTGCAAATCCTGTAGCTTATGATATGTTAACTTATGGTCAAATACATAATATTATAATAGAAACAGGAATACAAGTATGTATTAATTTTAAATTACAAAATAAAATAAAAAAGAAAATATGATTAATAAGAGAGAATTAAGAACTTTTTGTCATCAATATTGGATAAAATAAAGCAAATGGTCTATACATAACAAAATGATATTGAAATTCAAAGATAACAAATTCACAAACTAGATTTTGATGGTGAGAGATATGATATTCCAAAATATATTTTAATCATGATGAAAGTAAAACTTACTTATATAATCTTGAAATACAACAAGTATGAAGATTTCACTACTAGAAATATTACATTTAACATCGTTACGTTAACATCAGTTTCTTTCCAAAATCGATGTTAACAAAAACGCGGTGGCAATTTTGTAATTAACAGGACATGGTTAACATCGGTTTTCTTAAAAACCGATGTTAACGTGTTACTGTTAATATCAATTTTTAACTTTTTTATGAAAAATCGATGTTAACGTGATATTGTTAACATCAGTTTTTATCTTTTGTTTTAAAAAAATCGATGTTAACGTGTTATTGTTAACATCGATTTTTATCTTTTTTTAAAAAAAGCTGATGTTAATGTGTTACTGTTAACATCAGTTTTTAACTTTTTTTAAAAAAACCGATGTTAATAGTAACATGTTAACAACGATTTTTCGTAAAAAAAGTTAAAAAATCGATGTTAACAGTAAGATGTTAACATTAGTTTTCATTGTAAAATCGATGTTGTTATTATTATTTTAAGACTTCTGGCCCCCAAATTAAGCACCCTTCCTTCACTTTCGCATGCGCTTTCACCAAGTACAAAAACTTCATCACCCTCTCTCACTTGCAATTTTGCAGCTGGTAACTTGTTTGTGCTCATTCGTCACTCTCGTGATCTTCCACCTGCTAATTCACTCTTTGTCGCTCGCACTTGAAGCGTACCTCGCGACCTCAAATCCGGTGTCGTCTCTCAATCCTAGGTTAGTAGGTTTCTTGCCCAGTGAATGTGTTAATGTCTGAACTACCTGAACTATCTGTGTTTTTGCATTAGCATTTGAAGGTCAATGTATGGGTTGAATGTGTGTTTGTTATGCGCTTTCGTTGTTCTTGCTCACTAAATGGTTGTCTAAATGCCTATATGAAACTTAATAATGTTCTTAAAAAGCCTACTTCGTAGAAGAAAAAAAAGGTTCCCCTAGACCAGAACCAGATCAACCCAAGATGTAATTTTAAAAGAATAATGTTCTTGCCTAGGCATTTAGTTTCAAATATTTATATGGTGAGTATTCCACAGACCATATCCTATCCCTTGACAATTATCCGATCGAGATCAATGCTCAAGGAGTACAAAGTGTGAGCTTGAACCAATCATAGGCATACTATCACTAGTAGCTGTGACATTATCCCATGAACGAGGAGATTTCTTCAGTTTTCAAATTATTTACTTTTGAGGAGAAGCATAACTAATTAAGATTAAAAGGAAATTAGAGAAGATAATTTTTGGATCTTATTTGCTATAGTAGTGGTAGCGTTGTTATGTCAATGTTAAGGCCTCTTGGTGGACTTGAATGGAATAATGATATGGATGACTTTTTATTGCTTTAAAAATCTACCAAGATGTAATCTGCTTTTGTGTTTGGGGTTGAGTGGAAGTGCTTCATCACCGCACCAGTCCCTACCTCATATAGTTCCAAACAAAATTTTCGTATGTGAGAAATGATGAACATAGTTACATAACCAAATTATTCTCAGGTATCAATAGTGCAGAGCAAGTTGGGCCCATTAGAAGCTATTAATAATTTGGTTTTCCATATTCTTCTCATCCAAGAAACTAGTATCAATGTTTAATGATTCATGAACGGATCATGATCCCTTCCGTTATTTTGTTCAAAGTACCAATCTTCATTTTTCACACATAAGGACAAATTTATCCAATTACTCTAGTTAACTTGTTACGGCAATACACACATCATCAGTGAACTTGTTAATCATGTAGTTTTAATTTGTTATGACGGAAACTTTGGTATATTTTTGTAAAGAAAGATCCCATAATTTTTAAATATTAATTGTTTCAACCTTCTAGTAATGGTTCCAAAAGTGATGAGCATTTACTATGACAATATCTTTATATATATATATATATATATATATATATATATATATATATATAAACTATTGAGATTAGAATTTCTGGGTGATTAATTTAGGGACCTACATCATATGTGCATGATAAGTTGCATGTGCTATCCATTAATTAAGAACAATACTATATGCTTATTAATATACATTTGTGCTTTCCATTATATGATCACTATTTGGAAACAAGCAAGCAAGCAAGAACCTCAGTTCCTTAACCCCAAAGGTATATATTCTAATTTGGGAAAAGAAATTGTTGAATACCACATAATTTGACAGCTTTTTTATGCAATTTTGGGTGTGGCCTTGGTCATTGAACAATATTTGTGGAGTAGGTGGTTACCTTAACAGACCATGAAGAGAAATTGAGCAGATTTAGTCCACTTATGTTGAAATATCACTTGGTATGTTCACTATAGGTTGCAGGAGAGCGAACCCTTTTCCCGTTTGCCTCATCATCACGACCTTCATTGTTGGAGTTTTCACACAGATCATCATCACAGGTATGAATATGTTTCATATTTTTGTTGTACAATTTGTGTTATGACTGATTTTAAAATATTTTGTATGTCAAGTATGCATCTTGTCTTTTCTATACAATTAATGTTCATTATGGGTGAACCTTAAAATCCCGTTTGAGATTCATTACAGTGATTCTTCCGGATAGTTTGGATTAATCATTGTATTGATTCTTGAATTGTCCGTTTGGTTTAGAAAGACTCATATTTTTTTAGTATATTCATATGTATAGGTTGTGATTATTTTCTAAAATATGATGAAATTTCGGTACAATGCATTTCACTTTGTTCTCCGGGTGCATACTTGACTGTGATGGAACTCATGTCACCGCTTTCATGTCGTGTACTTGGAGATCAAAGCGAAATGTTGCCGAAATTTCGTCAAATTTAAGATAAGAAACTCAACCTATACATATGAATATACTATAAAAATATGTCTTCCTGAATGGGATGAGGCCATACCTTTAATGAAAAAAGTGAGGTTTTCATGCATGGAATAACTTTGTGAGTATCACAGAGTTATTAATTAGATGGACCGAAGTTGGATGATGCAAGTCGCGTCACGGTTGAGTATGAGGAAGGCGTTGAACATTTCTTGCAATTTTCCTTTGAAAGAAGTAGACTGGATAGGGATGGAAAATATTTCTGTTCTTGTATCAATTTTTTGAATGGAAGAAGCCAAACACTATACGACATACGGGAACATCTTCTGTGTGATAGGATTAAGAAGAATTATACTACATGGATATGACATGGTGAATCAACAGACACACAGAGGGGCTCCCAAACTGAACAGCTTGATGTTGACATCGGAGATCGATTAGAGGATATGATTCGTGATCTGGAACATGAGTCTTTTCAGCAAGCACATGCCCCTATGTATGATACGTTGGAAAGTGATTTGAAGAAGCCGTTGTATCCGGGGTGCAAAGAGTCATTGACACTGTTGTCAATGGTGTTAAATCTAGTTAATGTGAAGGCCATATATAGGTGGAGTGACAAAAGCTTCAGTTCACTGCTTCAGGTAGTTTAGGAGATGCTTCCAGATGAAAACACATTGTCAAGAAGTTACTATCAGGCCAAGAAGATACTTTGTACGATGGGTATGGAATATCAGAAAATTCATGCATGTGCTAATGATTGCATATTGCACAGAAATGAATTTGAAGAAATGCATAAATGCCCCAGGTGTGGGGTATCATGGTACAAAGTGAAGGACGATGACGACTGTAGCAGTGATGAGAGCACAAAGAAATGCCCCTCGCGAAGGTGTTGTGGTATCTTCCAATCATTCCAAGGTTTAAGCGTCTGTTTGCTAACGAAGATGACGCAAAAGACCTTACATGGCATGCAGATGGGAGTAACTATGATTGAATGCTCCGCCATCTGGCAGATTTCTCCCAGTGGAAGAAGATTGACCATTTGTATCCGAAATTCGGCGAAGACCCAAGGAATATTAGGCTTGCACTTGCCAGTGATGGAATGAATCCCTATGGCAGTTTAAGTACTCAGCACAGTTCATGACCTGTTTTGCTAGTCATTTACTACTTGCCTCCTTGGTTGTGCATGAAGCGAAAATACATGATGTTGTCTATAATGATATCAGGCTTAAGACAGCCAGGAAATGACATTGATGTTTATCTTAGTCCCTTGATTGAAGACTTGACAAACTTGTGGGACGAGGGGTTGTCGTGATTGATGGGTATCAAAAGAAGACATTCAAGTTGTGTGCAATGCTATTTTGTACCATAAATTAGTTTCCATCATACGGCAATTTGAGTGGATACAGTGTTAAGGGCCATCGTGCATGCCCTATCTGTGAACAAGACATGAGCTACGTGCAACTTAAACATGGAAGAAAAATAGTTTACACTCACCATCGACGTTTCTGAAACCTTATCACCCTTATCGGCGATTGTATAAAGCATTCAATGGAAGTCAAGAGCATGAAACTGCACCGATTTCGTTAATCGGTGAGCAAGTTCTTGAGGGGGTTGATGACATCCATATTGTATTTGAAAAGACCCAAAAGAAGCTGAAAGGTAATACTTGCATATGGAAGAAGAGGTCGATATTGTTTGATCTTCCATATTGGTATGATCTAGATGTTAGACATTGTATCGATGTTGTGCATGTGGAGAAAAATGTGTGTGACAGTGTCATCGGCACGCTGCTTGACATTCAAGGCAAGACAAAGGATGATTTGAACACTCGTCAAGATCTTGTTGAGCTGGGTATACGTGAGCAGTTACATCCTAAGTCTGATGGTAAGGAAGTATACTTGGCTCCAACATGTTACACTTTGTCAAGAAAGGAGAAGATAAGTTTCTGTCAGTGTCTGTGTCGAGTGAAAGTGCCACAGGGAGACTCTTCAAATATTAAGAGCCTTGTGCAGATCAAAGATTTGAAACTAGTTGGCTTAAAGTCTCATGATTGCCACGTGTTGATGCAACAACTGTTAGCCGTGGCGATTCAAGACATTTTGCCTAACAAAGTGAGGCATGCTATAACTCAGATGTGCTTTTTCTTCAATTCCATGTGTAGCAAAGAAGTAGACTCTGTAAAGTTAGATGACTTGGAAGAAAAGGCGGCCATTATCTTGTGTCAATTGCAGATGTATTTTCCTCCTTCATTTTTCGACATAATGGTTCACTTACTTGTTCATTTGGTAAGAGAAATTAAATTGTGTGGTCCCGTTTATTTACGGTGGATGTACTCGGTTGAGCGATACATGCAGATCTTGAAAGGATATACAAAAAACCTACACTGTCCTGAAGCATCCATAGTTGAAAGGTACATTGCAGAAGAAGCTGTAGAATTTTGTTCAGAGTACCTTGAAAGACAAAACCTATTGGGCTTCCCGAGGCCCAACATGACGACCGAGTGGGAGGAAAGGGTTCACGAGGGCTGCATGTTAAAACTCCTAGTTTATAGGAATTGCAACAAGCTCATTTATATGTATTGAATAACAGTAATGAAGTCCTGCCATACATAGTTCGTCACGAAGCCTTGGTCAAGGAAAGTAATCCGAAAATGACGAAGAATAGGTTGTTGAAAGAGCATACTGAGAATTTCCTGGATTAGTTTAAAGATATAATATATAGTGATGAATCTTCATCCGACACAATAAGGAAGTTAGCAGATGGGCCTAAAAGAAATGTTAGAAGTTGGCAGGAATACGATATCAACAAGTATTCGTTCTACACCAAAGACCAAGATGACAAGAGCACAATGCAAAATAGTGGGGTTACTCTTAGGGCTGAATCGTAATACTTTGCTTCTGTGCATGACCACAATCCCCATTTGGCGTCGATGCATTACTTTGGAGTCATTGATGACATCTGGGAGCTTGGGTTGATAGCAATAGCAGTGTGCACACTGACGATTCAGGATTTACTTTGGTAGATCTTAAGAAGGTAGCTTACCAAAATGAACCTTTCATAATGGTAGAACAAGCTAAATAGGTATTTTATGTTCAAGATCCTTGTTATGAATGGTGGTCAGTGGTACTACATGGAAAAACCATTGGTATTAATCTTGACGATGATGACTTAACCCTTGCTACTGGTCTAACTCATTACTCGACACAAATCCCTAACATCAACAGGGACGAAGAAATTGACAACGTTAATGCAAATTGTAATGATTATGATGAAGGATAATTAATTAACATCATTTAATGTAATGTTTATTTTATATTAAGTTGTCTCCATCTTTACAATTTCATAACTTACTAGACTTTTTAGGTACTTTATTTACTTTTGTTTTCCACAGGATCATGACTACACCACTGAGCTCTCCTCCCCCTCCTCAGTCAGCACCTTCGTCGTCTATGGCGAAGAAGACTAGGAAAGAAATACGACTGAGGTCATTGTCTACCAGACCCGTCGGTGTTGACAGACCAGTGGTTCACGTAGATCCTGCCACTGGGAAGGCTGATGGGGGATTGTGGCTCGAGACAAGGTCGATGTCACCATCACTAATTGCAAGGAAGTGCCTGCAGCTTAGAAGGAGTTGATTTGGGAGGACATTCAGGTATTACAATTAAGTGTCCAACATTTTTGTAATTGATTGTAGTAATACAATTTAAATGTTGTTTTAACTGTTAATATTGTTTTTAATGTCGCTGACTGAATTTGATATACCTGAAGCGTCCGACCAACGAACGAAGAAGAAAATTCTTCATATCGTAGGAGAGCGGTGGAAGCAGTTCAAGTCTGATTTGACCTCAAAATGGGCTATAGCATAGGAGAGGGGTGAGGACGACGACACGGATTGTGAGAAATATGGAATCAGCAAAGATAAGTGGCAACAATTCTATGAGAGTCGCAGAGCTGCTTCCTGGGAGGTTAGTTAACACTTATGCATAGAATTTGAGAATTATGTAGTATTTTTAACCGTAAACTAGATGACAACAATCTGTGTAATTTTTACAGGATGTTAGAAAGAAGGCACAGGCCATCCAGAAGCTAAACACTGCCCCTCACGTGTTGTCTCGTGGGGGTTATGAGTTATTGGAATAGAGATTGATGGAGGAGAAACAAAAGAAAAGATTGAAGGAAGTAGGCGAAGCTGAGAGCACCAAGACAATCCTTCATCCTCTGTCTCCTATTAGACGGCACATCAAGTGGAAGCTGACTCACACAAAGAAAACAAGAACCATGACATCTGAGACGGCACAAGAGATTGTAGAGAGGATAGTAAGTCAATTCATTTTTGATTGTTCATTAATTACAAAAACAACAACAAATAAAAAAATTCATGTAATTCATTATGTTGATTGTAGGATACCCTGGAAGAGCAATCGACCCATGGTAGCTTTGTCGCCAATGGCCGTCAGGATGTTCTGACTGCTGCCATTGAACGACCAGAGCACCCAGGCCGTGTCCATGCTGCTAGAGCCGGTGTGACCATCACACACTACTTCGGACAGGTTCCATCAACCTCTCGCAAGTCGAAGTCTATGGCGCCACATATAATGACCAAGGCTAAAAAAAATAAATCGGTGGAGGCCTCAGGTTCCCGGCACAAATAGCGCTAGACGCGGCGCCAGTAGCGCGGGAGGTGCGTAAGGAGGCCTTTTCCTCTTGAATCCGGCGCTATTAAAAACGACGTCAATAGCGCGGGACGCATGACAGGGTCACTTAAGTGACCTATTTCTCACTCCCTTCTTCACAAAAACTTCATTTTCTTTTTCCTTTCTCTACTTTTGCCATTGATGAACGAGAAAAGCTTCATACCCACTCATTCCTTGACCAAAACCCTTAGCATCCAACATGAAAGTTGAAGTAAACTACCTAATGAGCTAAATTCCAACATCAGTTTTCCTTGAAAACCATCAAACAAAGAGATTGAATTCTCTAGGGAACTTCACAAAGTTTTGATTTTGAGGGAAAAAGAGACGTTTTAAGGACGTTCAAGCTTGGAGAAGCCGTTTTCTAGCCTTCCTTGTCGTTTTAGAGGTAAAAACACAAGTTTTACTGATTATTTGAGAATTTGTTCTTGAGATGAATAGTGACCTATTTGAGTTAAAGCTGAAATTAAGCTTGGGTCCTTTGGAAAAGTATGCTTATGAGGTTGTTGTGATGAAGGTTTAACCTTGAGTATGATTTTTATGGACTTTGGAATTTGGTTCTGAAGAATGTATGTGTAGGAAGAATGTTGGTTATATTGATAATATTATGGTATGTTTGGGCCTTGGTGCATTCACAAGATGTGTTTAGGAGACTATATAAACAGTGAAAATGTGTTGAAGTAACCGTTTTAGCCACCTCGATTATTATAGAAATGTGGCATGGATAAAACATTGAACTCTTTGAATTGGTTTATGCAGAGTCTTAAGGAGACTCTAGGGCCTTGATTAGGCCAAGATAGATCTTATTGGGGGTCTGTAAGTCACCAATTAGGTGACTAGTCCTTATAACTTAAAAATAGAGGAAAAAGAGGTTATATGGAAAAGAATAGCGTTTCTTTTCATTCTAACAGTTGAGAACCGTTATTGATTGTTTGTATACCTTTATGTAGGGCGTGATACAAAGGTTATTGGTGGCTATGACCACGAGGCCGGGAGAACCGGTGTAGCACTTAGAGCATGTAAGCTCTTTGTTCTTGGGAGTGTTTCCCATTGACCATGTTCCACCATACTCCAAGGGAGTGATGGTTATGTATGTCATGATGCATGTGTATTAAAATTGTGTTACTGCTTTTTATTGAGAAATGTATATGATGTACACTATGATGATATGTTGTGTGTGATGAGATTCTCTAGCCAGTAGAATAAACTAAATATGGACTTCCCGAAGAGCCAAAGTCATATGGAACAACTCTTCATGGTCAATTATATGAGTAGAAACCTGAGAAAATGTGCCCTTAAGTGGATGATCTTCTCTTGGAAGAGCCATATATGTCTGAATAAAGGCCTGAGAGAATATGCCCTAAAGTGGATGATCTTTTCTTGGAAGTGCAATATATGTATGAGTAAAGTCCTGAGAGAATGTGTCATTCAGTGGATGATCTTCCTCAGGCAATGTGATATGGAGAATGTGCCCCTAAGTGGATGATCTTCTCTTATATCTGTGTTGCATTCCTGATGTTGGTAGCGCCCAACGGAATAACACCTGTGTTGTGATTTACATGTGATGTATTTTATGAGAGCCATGATGACTAGATGGTGTGATGCCAATTTCGATGCTATATGTCATGGAATGAACCAGGGAGAGGAGAGACCTCCAAGAACCCTGAGTTTACTGAGATTGTATCTCACCCCGTGTGTGGGGATTATATTTTGCTGGTGATGCTCAGTGAGCGGATGGTGGATCCCAAGGCAAGAGGCCCGAGTAGGGATATAGTTCTGTGTGAACCTTAAGCATATTATTTTGAAAGCATGTTGGCTCATTGTTTTGTTATGCCTGTATTTTGTACCCTGAGGTAAAGATGCACAGTTAATGTACATTATGTATATGTTGTATATCTTGAGAGATATTGATGTATGTTGAGAGGACAAGGTATTGGATACCTTATTTTGTACAACCATTATTGAGATTTATGCATATGGCTTATTTGGTCCTCTGGTTGTATGATGCGAGTATTTACCATACATAATGTAAAGATGATATTGTTGATGACGTTTGATGACATCATTTTGTTTATTGCTTCTGAATTAATTAGTTTTAATTAATTACTGCGCTTAGTGGCCATAAATGAATGTTAATGAACCAGATGCATACGAGGCGTTACACCTGAAGACTTGCATCGACTGAAAGACAACATTAGGGTAGACCTGGAGCAGTCAATCATTGAAAGAGTCACGCAGTCGATCACTGAAAAAGTGATGCAGCAACTCATGATGTGCTTCAGCCACCTGCAGTCCCAGATGCAGTCTCAGGGTACCATGCCGCCTCCAGAGGTTCAGCCATGTCCCTATGGTGCCCGTGTCAGCACGAAGGGAAGCTGTGTCTATCCCTTGGGGCAGGACACAGACACGGCTGCGTCTGACATGCGTGGGTTGTATGTTGATGGCAATCCTCCCCGCCTGGTTGCCCTTGGAAGAATTGATGAGGGGTCGACAATCGTGCACAACGTCCCTCTGGGGAATAATCAGGTTAAGGTGGGTGTTGAGGAAGTTCGAGATGCTGATGCTCGCGTCCCTGTACCCACAAAAGAGGTTCAATTAGTGGGGCAGACCCTCAACACCTTCCTTGCTTGGCCAACACATCTTGTACAAACTATTGTGAACAAGGTGGTTGATTTTGTGTGTTTATTATCATTTACAAAATTGTCAATGTCATTTAAAGTGAACACGGTCTTTGACTTATATTTGTTAACTGTGTAGGATAAACAGGGACCTCATGGTCCGATGAAACCTGTACATAAGCCTAAACATGTTGAGGATCCCCTGTACCATATCAAATTGACCATTCCGCAGCTTTTCCTCAGACCCATACAGGTGACGTGGGACCCTACTTTGTTCAGGGTGTATAACGAGGACTTCCCATTGTACATAAAGCATGAGGATATCTTTGAAATAATCCACGATGGTCAATGTTTGAACATCTCCATTTTACGTTGTGGATTCTATAAGTCACTTTACTTTGTGTACCATTACATGACTAATTGTTTTATATTCATGCATAATTGACTTTATTTTCAAAACAATAGGCATAGGAATGACTTATGTCAACAATCGGATCATGCCGATGTGTATGGATTCATTGAGCCACAGTCCATACAGAGATCTGGGCAATTGTAATTTGAATCCGAGGACTATCTTAAGAAATGGATGCAGAGTGTTGACCCACCACGGGTTGACAACAAAGTGAGCTGGGCCGGGTTGGCTCACTTTGGTGGTGGGTCAAATTTTGCCTAACCTGGCTCAACCCACACGGGTTGGTGAGTTATACGGGTTAGCCCGCGAGCTGGCTCGCGGGTTGGTTCACTTTAAATTTTAAAAAAATAAAAAAATATTAAAAAATCACAAAATAAGTGTAGAAAAATGCAAATTAAACCAATTTAAATAAATTTAAATATTACAAACTGCATCAAACTTAACCTCAAACTAAATGTACATGAAACTCAAACAAATATAAATATGCTCAACAATATTAAAATAATAAAACACCAATCTAACTCCTCAAATATCAAATTCTCATATCTCAATCATCAATATTAACTTGTCTAGGTAGAGTATTAGAGTTATGGTATGACAAATCAATTTCATTTTTATCATCTTCATTTTTTCCATTATCTTTTTTTTTTTGTCCAACCCGCGAGCCAACCTGGCTCACCCGGGTTCAACCCGGGTGGGTTGCGGATTAAGTGAGGCGGGTCCAAATGACCCGGGACCTTGGTGAGCCAGTTTTTTTTTACCCAACCCACCAATTTTGCGGGCCAAAATGGGCTGACCCACGGGTTGGGTCCATTTTGACAGCACTATAAATGATAGAATAAGATGGCTCTGAATAAATGCTTTACTCTGGATTTCAATAATTTAATCATACGAAATTGCTATTTTCACAGCAAGAAGCAGTTGGGCTACCCGAGCTTGCTGGTTGAATATAGTTTCTGTATTTCTTTGTTACTTTTCAATTCTGATTTAATACAATATATTCATTTGGAAAAAGTTGCAAGGAATGTGTCTTCAATCTTGATATCTCATGTGGTTAAGATGTTTATATGACTTATTACTTAGTCTTTCTTCTTATTGGATTTCAACGTGTCAAGGTCTACCGTATGAGTGATGATGGGAAATGTTATGCCAACTGTTTAGTTGCCTGAGATATGTTTGATAGCCTGTTATGTTTCAAAGTAATAGAATCTTGTAGAATCAAAAGCATAAATTATTGAATTCTAGATATGTTTTTTTATTCATTTTACTCCTCTTTGTGATAGAAATGTAATTGCTATATCCAGCTTATTTATTTACAGAACAATTAAATACCACTATTTCCCCCACTTTTTTTGTTCTTTGTTTTGGGTTCTTCTTATCCTCCTTTTGTTCTGTCTTTGGAAACCCTTTTAAGTGTCCAATTGAATGCATTGCCTTGAAGAAAAGCATTGGTCTCTGTTTAATCATACTTCCATATTTTACAAACTTTTTATTTTCAATGAAATGTTCAACTGAAACTGCTTTGGTTAATATTTACCTTTGCCATTTTGTGCTCACCCTTTTTCTTTTTTCTCTGCATAATGATTGCCTCTTATTTATTAGTTTGCATCTTAAAAGAAATTGTTCATACTGGATTATTCTTTGCCTTTGCTAATGTATTGTTTTGTAGTCTAGCAACGACAAGGGCTTGGCATGTGTTATTTAATTTTGGATATTTTCATTTTGTTCTTTAAGTTTCTGTATGCAAACTATTTTTAAAAGGATACATGAATTTGAAGATTAAGAAAAATTTTAAATTTTAAATCATAGCCACTGTTGTTCTTTCCTAGGATGAAATTGCGGGTGTGCAGGGGAACTAGGATAATTAGTGTATCTAAATTATAATAATAGGAATATTATAATACAGAAGTTGATCACTTTGACATAATTCTTTCAAGCAAAAGAACTTGTTAATAGGAATATTATTTAGAGATGTTGATCATTAGAGTTTCTTTTTTTATTATTTAATTTGAAGAATATGTTGCATATGATTTGCTACTTAATTTTGGGATAATATATATTAAATGATATTATATTTTGGAAAAAATTAAATGTGTAGGTTTATAATGATTTTAATTGAATTGATTAATTTTGTTATGTAATTTTTAAATTATGATCTCATATTTTGAATGTGAGTTTATTATTATTTTTTTGTTACCTAATTAACATTTTTGTCTGATTTTTTCAAAAAAAAAAGTCACATTATTTTATTTATTTTTAATCAAATAGCGGGAGCGGGGATGGGTCTGGGTTTTAAAACCCGACGGGGAATAGGGGCGGGGGCGAGGAGCGGTTTTAAATGCGGGGACGGGGATGGGGAATGCAATATCCGCCCCCGTCCTGTCCCGTTGTCATGCCTAGGCACACTGTTCGCCAATCTATATCTTACTCCATTAAGTCTTGTTTAACTACCTTTCTCATAGTAAGTTTTGGTCTATCGATCTACCTCTCTTTGTGTCCAACTCTTAGTCAAATTTTTGTTCTTATGGGAATTACATGTCCAAACCATCTCAATCTATATTCCCTCATTATTTTCACTCACGGGTACTATTGTTACCTTTCATCGAATATCTTCATTTCTTATCTTATTCATCTTCCTTTAATCACACATCCACCTTAACACCCTCATTTTTATTACCCTTATTTTATGTTCATGTTGCCTATGTGTTGGTCAACATTCAGCTCCATATAACAATGTCAGTTTTATAGTTGTTATATAGAATTTTTCTTTTAGCTTAAGGGGAATTTTGCGGTCAAGTAGATGCATAGGGTCTTGATTATCATCTCTTACAAGTGAAAACTCATATTTTATATACTCAGTTCTGCTCTGGATTAATGTGAGTCCTTTAGATTCTAAAGTGCTTCTCCACAATTCAAGTTTCTTATTAATACCGTCTTTGGTCTCATTAGTAAACACAATATCATCTGCACAAAGCATACACCACGTCACTTCCTCTTAAATATCTTTTATTAGTTCATTAAAATTTATATACTTTCTTTTCATATTTTAAATAAAACTACATTAAAAAATTATTGATAATAATCTACGAAACTTATTAATATGTTAAACATTCTATAATAAAAATCTGCAAAATTTTATTTACTTTAAATCAAACATATCTTAAAAAGTATGAAAAAGAAAATAGTATGCACTATATAAGTTTGGTATACATAACACTATAAAACATTATGAAACTCAAGTATTACACACAAAAAATACATAACATTAGTAATATAAGTGTTAGTACAAGTATTACAGTTGATTCAGGTTGGATCGATTTCAGAAACCCAAACCAAGAAACTGAATCAATCAATTTAAGAAAAAATCATCCAAACAAAAAAATCAGTTTGATTTGATTTTCAGTTTTTTTTTTTTTTAACGATTTTCAATTTTTATTTTGGATAGTTTTGGATTTTAACACTCTTAGTTAGGATCCCTTCATTTACTCTTAGAGAGATTTATTGTTTTTTTTTTCATTAATCAATTTTAAAATTATTTATTTTAAATTTAATTTTACATTTTTAAATCATCTATTATATTTTTATAAATTGGCATATTTGTTAAATAATTATTTTTTAAGTTTATTTTAAGTCTTATTAAGCATAATCATATACGAAGAACAAAATTCCCTTAAAGTTACAAAAATTGAGAAATATTATGCAACCAGTAAAAGGAACTAGAATTTGAGTTAAATTTTGAAAAAATACAAAAGGATGAATTCTCTTTTTTTACTGTCGATAAATTCAATTTTATGTACAGAATTTTTTTATTTTTTAAATTATATATTTTCTTCATGCATATAACCCTCTTAAAGTTTACTTTAAAGTAAACATATTATAATTAGAGTTTCAATTAAGAGTGATAATTTATAAACTTAAAACCGTACCTAATAAAACTAAGTTAATAGCATTTGTTGTATTTTTTTTTAAAACAAAATATAGGAGTATTTCAGTGATGTGAAGAAGAAAAAAGTTTAAAAAACATAGATAAGAGAACGTTAGATATATTGGAGATAAAATTGTTGCAACTACATATATTTTTTTTGGAGATAAAAAGTTTAACATTAAAATCGGGACAATTATCTGATACGTGATCTTGGGCATCTTTAAAACTAATTACAGTTGTGGACCAAAAAAAAAAAAAAACAATTTCAGTTTTTCGTTAAAAAAAACAATTTCAGTTGTAAAATTAACAAATAAGTGAAATAACTATACCGATTTCATTTGAAAAATTAACAAATATCTATACGTCAGTTGTTCTTTCTCTTTTTCTATTCCTTTTTTCTCTTTGTCCTAATTCTTTTTTAATCAAATTTATGTTGTATTTACTTCTTATTTTTAACAAAATATTTTTTATTTTACAAGTTTAATTGGTCCTTTTATTGTGTATGTGCATTTTTATTTCGCTATGGTATTATGTGCGCTAAAATTTATATATTTTTATAATATATCTTATTGTCCATTGATACACACAATAATTTTAGTTTAGTAGGCTTTCTGAATACATATTGTAATATAGAATTTCAAATTTAACAGGAAACAAAATTCTGGAAGAGGTTTTTCGGTTCTTGGCCAATAAAGAAAATAGGTAAATTGAAAAATATGTAAAAGTTAAGTTACCAGATTAGCTTTAATTTGGGTCTGTTTAATTTGATGCATACTATATTTCTCTTATTTTAAAGATTTTTTTAATGGTTTTTCCAAATAAATAATTTTAATTTTGTTGCATGCTATGAGTTATAATTCAAAATAATATATTAAGTTTTTTTAATTGATTATCTAGTCAAATAATTGTTAACTTTTTTAATTAATACTAAATTTTCTAATAAAAAAAAAGCTAACACTTAATTTCGTAATTAACTTCAAATCTAAACTATATACATACTACTACTAAACTTTGAATACGTTTTAAAGATACATATTTTTATCACATTTCAAATGTTTTAAAGATGAAAATAAAATGGTATTGTGAATTCTAAGCAAGAAAGTAATTTGTCCACATATAATATGCAATCAAATATGTAACAATTATGCAATATATGTGTACATGACGATGTCCAAACCTCCACCGTTAAATAATTTCTTAATAATATACTATATCTACACTATTCATTTGTTTCACACCTTTTCTATGTATTCTACGTGGCTCTAGACAACTACTAATAAGTATTTTTTTTATAAAGGAAATAAGCATTTTTGGTTAAATAAAAACATTCATAAACATGTACGAATAAGAGATAATCTATATTTATAATATACTATGTATAATAATGTCCAAACCCCACCATTAAATCTATAATTTACATAAAAATTCTATACATGATTCTCTTATTATACTCAAACTCAATTTTATGACAGTTATAATTAAAAAAAATAGTGTTTGATATTATTTTCTTTCTCTATATCTCGCAACTTGAGTCATGAAACTATAGAAAGAAAAAAAAAGAAATTAAAAATGTGGTAAAAGAAATATAGGAGCCTTCCACTTTTTTTTTTTTGGATAGTTTTACTGTTACGGATAATTAATATTGGGTTAAAGGCCAAAAAGTCCAATACAGTCAGCATTATGGTATTTATGGCAGAATTTGGAGAAATTAGGTCCTAAATAATCACCCGAATCAAGAGAAATATTGAGGAGTATTTGTATGAAAAATATTGAAGATATTTGCTCATCTTATTGAAGATTATGATCAAGAATTGACAGGAGTTTCCTTTATTTTGCACAGGTCAGTAAGAATAAATAGGAGGTATCACCAAAGGTGCAAGATACACACAAATTCTGACTCTCTCTTTTTTCATTTACACAGCACACACTGCACACCACTTGTGTTGTGTTATTCTGCTGTAATCTTCATCTTCCTTAGGGTGCTTTAGACACCATAAGCATCCTGAGAGAGAGTTTGATCATAAATTAAGCATTCAGCTTCGTTGCTGGATATTTGTTCTTGAAGGACAGAACATTGGCGCCGTCTGTGGGGACGTTAAATTTTGACTCCTACCATGGTAAACACGAGAAGACACCAGCATGAAGACCCACCCGTGCGTAGGAGGTCACTCTCCGTCTGGGTGGAAGACGCACTCTCGGACACTGCATCATCTCGGGCGCAGAACAATTCGCTTCCCTTACCGGCAGTCTCAGGGAATCCACTCCCCGCGCCGGCCGAGGTGGAGCATGAGTCGATGCAGCGTCTCACCAACAACGCACTGCAGTCCATTTTATCTCGGATCGAGCAACTAGAGCGGCGGCACGCCCTTCAACGTCAGGAAGATATGAACAATGTTATTGCACAACTAGATGACCATTGTGTGAGGTGGAGACATGAGGTGGAACAACGCATTGGCCACATGGAGATTCCGACACAAGGGCAAACATTCTGCCCGACACACGACATAGAGGCTAGGGCATTGGAGCAGAACCCTCACTTTGAACCAGGAGCAGTGTCTCGCCAACAAGAGCCTAACCCGGAGCAGCACAATTTGCCCTTCAGAGCCGAGATCCCCCGCCAAGCTGCCGTCGTCAGAGGTATCCCGACCAATCAAGGCAGAGGACGGGCCGAGGTGTATAAGAGGAAATATCGACGTGGACAGAATAATGATAGCCCATTTGTGGACGAAATCGTTAATGCCCAATTCATTGAAGATTTCGATGGGTCTTTCTTGTCAAAGTATGACGGAAGTCAGGATCCGCAGGTGCACATTGACGAGTTCGATATGCAGATGTGCGTACGGGGGATCGATGAGCCAATAATCTCCCAGATATTTGTTACCACTCTGACCGGTGATGCCCAAACATGGTTCCACACATTACCACCCCGGTCAATCCGTAGTTTTGAGGATTTCGGCCAGAGGTTTTTACTCAACTTTGCGACGAGTAAGAAGCATCCTAAGTCCGAGCTTGTTTTGGGGAAGATCCGCCAACACTCGGGAGAAACGTTGTAGAGTTATTTGGACCAATTCAAGGAGGCCGCCTTGCAAGTGCAGGGCCTGGAGGAAAAGGTGCACGTCCACTTGTTGTCGGCCGGACTCAGCGGATCGTCACGACTCGCAAAATCTATTTATAAGGACCCGGTGAAAACTTTGCTGGAATTCAGGATTCGATCAAAGAAGTACCTGGAGTTAGAACAGATGGAGATTGCTAACACTGCTCCCAAAAGGAAGGGTTCACCTCCGAAGCATCGCCCGCACCCCGGGAATGCGCCCCCAACAGAAATCTTGATGTCGGCCATAGGCCGGGACGATATGACACCAAGTATGACAAATATACCCCGCTGAACACTTCCCGAGCACAAGTATGGAGAGAAGTAGCTTTGATCGAGATGAAGAAAGTAGATCGACCTCTGGCCATACTACTGACCAATGCTGGGATTTGTGAGATGCTATAGAGAAGTTCATCAGGGAAGACAAGTTACGGTGGTATGTGATTAAAACCCAAGGGCAGTAAGGAAAATGCAAGGGCAACCCCAATGAGGATCAAAAGGGTCGATATGAAAAGAGGAAAAAGACAGATGATGAAGAGTTCCCAGAACCAGAATTTGAATGCAATGTCATTTCTGGTGCTATGGGAGGAGGGGGTGACATGGCCAATCAACACCGTAAATAACTCAGAAAAGTCCTTGCAGTGAGGGAGCAACCCAAGTTTAAGGCCACCAATGATAAAGCCGAGGCCCCCTTGCTCTATTTTACTAAAGAAGATTTGGCGGACGTGATTCCTGGACATAAGGACGGCCTGGTCATAACCGGGACTATAGCCAACTGCCGAGTCAAGAAAATGTTTGTTGATAACGGCAGTTCTGCCGACATCATATCCTAGGCGGCCTTCAAAAAGATGAACCTTGATGAAGAAGATTTGAAGCCATGTCAAACGGTGTTATCAGGTTTCAATGGCGAAAATACAGCGCTCAAAGGCTCCATTGAGCTGCGGCTTACATTGGGGACAAAGGAAGCTTTCAAATCGGAGAGAGTAAGGTTTGTCGTGGCCGAGTTCCCCTCCCCATACAATGTAATTCTCGGAAGACCCACGCTCCATAAGTGGGATATTTTGATGTCCACCAAACACCAAAAAATGAAGCTGATAGGAAGCAATGGCAAAGTAATGACGATTTGTGGGGATCAGAGGGAGTCCCGCCAGTGCTACCTCAATGCTGTGAAGGAAAGTGGAGCTGGCCCCTCCTCGGCCCAACCATGCCAGGAAGGCCGAGAAGAATCCGAGCAGAGAACGGACAGAAAGCTGCAGGTGGAACCTATAAATTTGGTGGAGCTCGACGTCCAAGAAAACATGGAAGAATGGAGGCCCGAACCAGCAGACGAGCTCATGGAGGTTCAGATAGGTCCTGAAGCTGCCCAAGTCACCAAGGTCGGGATGATAGCTGACCCAGTTGCGCGGGCGGAGTTGACAAAGTGCCTCAGAGATAACCGAGACATTTTTTCCTGGACCGCTTCAGAAATCCCAGGGATAAACCCCACCTTCTGTTGCCACAAATTGTCCATGCATCCCAGCGCAAAACCAGTGGCCCAGAAAAAAAGAAATCTCGGGCCTGAGCGGAAGCAAGCATTGGAGAAGCATATCCAGGAACTGTTGGAGGCCGGGTTTATACGAGAAATCCAATACACCACGTGGCTGTCTAATGTGGTGATGGTCAAGAAGCCCAGCGGCAAATGGCGGGTGTGCGTTGACTATACTGATGTCAACAAAGTCTGTCCCAAAGACTCGTATCCAATGCCGAGCATAGATCAACTGGTTGACAATTCTTCCGGGTTCAAGTTATTGTCATTCATGGATGCATATTCCGGATACAATCAGATTCCTATGTATCCGGGAGATCGAGAGAAGACGGCATTCAGAGGAGGAGAAGCAAATTACTGTTACAATGTGATGCCTTTCGGCTTGAAAAATGCCGGGACCAGCTATCAGCGCATGATGAATAAGGTTTTTGCCCAACAGCTCGGCCGGAATATAGAGGTATACATTGACGACATGATTGTTAAAACAGATTCAAGTGGGGATCATGTCCGAGACCTGGAGGAAACTTTCCGCAGGCTGAGAGAAAATAACATCCAGCTGAACCCGCTCAAATGTGCATTTGGAGTAACTGCGGGGAAATTCTTGGGTTTCATGCTGACCCATAGAGGGATTGAGGTTAACCTGGACAAGTGCGCAGCAGTCCTGAACATGAAGTTCCCGGCAACTAAAAGGGAGGTGCAGCAGCTAACTGGTAGGTTGGCAGCATTGATGCGTTTCCTTCCCAAGTCAGCGGAAAAGGCTCTTCTGTTCTTCAGGCTGCTAAAGAAGGAAGCCAGCATCGACTGGAGCTCGGAGTGTGAGGCCGACTTTCAGGAGATCAAGAAGTGCCTTGCCTCCCCTCCGGTGCTGCCCAAACCAGAACCCGGCGAGACGCTGATACTGTACCTGTTAGTAGGCGAGGAGGTGGTGAGTGCCGTGTTGGTCAGAGAGACCGGCAAGATCCAGTTGCCCGTGTACTTCGTAAGCCGGACCCTGAAGTGTTCAGAGTTAAGATATCAGAAGTTGGAGAAGGTGGTTTTTGCACTTCTAGTGGCGGCTAAAAGGCTGCGTCCATATTTCCAGGGCCATACCATCATAGTGCGTACTAACCAGCTGATTCGGCAAATCCTACACAAACCGGATTTGGCAGGAAGAATGATGAACTAGGCAATACAGTTGTCCGAGTTCGATTTAAAATATGAGGCCTAACACGCGATCAAATCTCAGGCTTTAGCCGACTTCCTGGTTGAGCTCACCCCGCTGACCTCGGCCAGCGAGGAAGCCTGGACACTCTATGTAGACAGATCGTCCAATGCAAAAGGAAGCGGAGCTGGAATTATAATAGAGAGCCCACAGGGAGTATCAGTTGAGCAATCTCTGCGGCTCAATTTCCCAACGTCAAATAATCAGGCGGAGTATGAGGCCTTAATAGCCGGACTGGCTTCAGCCAGGGAACAAGGAGCCCAGAAGGTGAAAGTTTTCACAGATTCCCAGCTCGTCGCAGCCCAGATTGAGGGAAGATACCAGGCCAAAGGACCCTTGCTGATTAAGTACTTGGCTCGGGTCAGGGAGATCATTGCTGAGTTCGATGAAGTCATCATCTCCCACATTCCTAGAGAAGAAAACATGAGGGCCGATATATTGTCTAAGATAGCAAGCACCAAGGGCACAGGCAATCATAGAACAGTTGCCCAACAGGAGCTAGCTTATCCCATTTGCATCATGATGATATCGACGATGGCCGACTGGAGGCAGCCTATAGTCAGATACTTGGAGCAAGGAGTAATCCCGGATGATGAGGCAGAGGCTAAGAAATTGATCCGAGATGCCGCTCTATATACCACCCAAGAGGGTGAGCTGTATTGCAAAGGCCCACACACCCTATGTTACTTTGTGTCGAGCCTGACCAGGCAGAATATATACTGGCCGAGATACATGAAGGTATCAACGGCCAACACATGGGAGCTAAGGCATTGGCAGTGAAGGCTATTCAGGCCGGCTATTTTTGGCCGACTATAAAGGCGGACGCCCAGGATCATGTGAAAAAATGCGCGAGTTGTCACAAGCACGCCAAGATAATAAGGTCCTCCCCATCTGAGCTGACAACTATCACATGCCCCTGGCCCTTTTACAAATGGGGGATGGACCTTTTGGGACCTTTCAAGGCGACGTAAGGGCAGCTGAAGTGGCTTATCGTAGCTATTGATTATTTCACTAAGTGGATAGAAGCAGAGCCATTAGCTACCATCACCTCGGCACGAGTCCAGAAGTTTTTTGAAAGAAACATCATTACCAGATTCGGAATCCCGACCGAGATCATCACAGATAACGGAACTCAGTTCACTGATAAGAAGTTCAGAGAGATGATGGCCGATTTTCATGTTAAGCATCATTTTGCTTCCGTGGAGCATCCGCAATCTAACGGCCAGGCCGAAGCTACCAATAAGGTTATCTTGGAGGGCCTCAGAAAGCGAATGTACGACGCCGGGAGTAGTTGGGTAGAATAGCTGTACTAAGTCTTGTGGGCGCATAAGACCACGGCTCAGTCATCCACTCAGGAAACCCTGTTCAGAATAACCTACGGATGTGAGGCTATGATTCCGGTAGAGATCAGACAGCCCTCTTGGAGGAGAAAGATTATACTTAAAGAAGGAGAGGACGCCAACAATGAGGCGTTGGTCAGCGAGCTTGAGTTGATAAACGAAACCCGAGCTAAAATGCATATCCGGGATGTCATCGTAAAACAGCCGGTGGCCAGAAGATTCAACAAGAAGGTTAGACCGAGATCCTTCGAGAAAGGTGATTTGGTCTTACGGAGGGCCGACATTGGTAACAAAAACGCTCAGGATGGGAAGCTGGCAGCCAACTGGAAGGGCCATATCGAGTTGCTCAGAATCTTGGCCAGGGGGTATACATATTAGAGACATTGGATAAGAAGGCGATCAAACGTACGTGGAATGCCGACAAACTGAAGACATATTATAGTTGATCATGAGATATTAGTTTTTATCTATGTGTTTTCCGTTAATTGAGAGGAGTGGTGGCCAACTGCTTTGACACCCCCACTTCATGTAATCTCTTTCATCGGGCTCGTAGATGCAAATAAAGTTGAAATTTATGAATAAACAAGTCATGAATTGACAGTTTCCTTGGAAAAGATATCTTGATATTTATAAGTCATACATTGACGAAGTCGTTTTAAATGATATTTTTATATATATTGTTCCATGCGGATCCGAGGTGTTTCCAAACCCTGATCAGGTTGGCACGGTCCAAAGCGGTCGTGATGCATCGACGATAACTTGGGATGAAAAACGAGAACCAAAAACCATCGCGTAATTCAGACGATATCATACTTGGCCGTTGGAGCCAAATGAATATTTAAAATGCGCATACAAAAACAGTTCTAAAAAAGGACGCCAATATGGGGACTAACTGTACTTCAATTTTGCAAAGATAAAAATTGTTCAAAAAAGGAAATTGTTCAAAAACTATGAGAAGATGAAGAAAATACAAAATAAAACCGACATCCCGGCCCTTCAAACTCCGCCGGCGAGAGCAGAGGTCTCTTCAGCTCCGGCCTCGGGTACTTCCTCGGCCTCGACGACGGAATCATCTTGTTCGAAGTAGGGAACAATAGCACCATCACGAGCAAAACATTGAAAGTGCAGTCCTTCACTATTCAGAGTGATCCCGGCATTAAGGCATCGGACCTGTGCCAGGGCGTTGTTGAAAGAGTCCTCGGCCACCGACAACATCGCCTCCCGTAGCTCAGCCGCCTCCTTCTCCGCGTCCACGAGCTTGGACTTAGCTCCCTCGGCCTCCGCCTGGGCCCCCTCAAACATGGTTTTCACCTCGTTCAGGTTCTCAGTCATGAGGGTGGCTTTGGCAAGGGCTTGCTCAGTCTCAAAGCAGGCTACCTGAAGATCACGCTCAAACTCTGCTCGGGCGGCTTTTTGAGTTTCGATTCGAGCGGCAGCCAGCCGTTCCTCGGCTTTCTGGGTCTTGGCATGGGCGGCAGCTAACTCCTCTTGACTCCTGTTGTATCTAGCCTTTAAAGCGACTAGACTGTCAACAAGAGTGGCACTTTGGTAGGCATGCAGCTGCATTTGTTGGAGCTGCTGGATGTCGTCTTCAGAAAGTTGAGTTGAGTCTGCGAAGCGCATGGGAGCTCGGACAAAGGGAAAGAGTTCTTTAGTCCCCCTTTCCCATAAATGGCTAAGCTCCAGCTTCATAGCTTCTGGGAGCACGGCTGTGGAGGGCTTTGGGGCCAGGGAATTAGTGGCCGGGGTAGCGGGAGAAGGGTCAACAACGGCCTCGGCAAGAGGGACAAGGATGGAAGCAGCGGGGGCCGGGGCAGTAGGGGCCGGAGCAGCCGGTGCCACCAGCATAACGGTCATTCCTGGGGCCGACTTTGTCACCTTCCTCCTTTTGAGCTTGGTGAGGAAGGAGGGGACTTCATTGGCAACAGGGGACGGCCTTGAAGCACCGGAAGTCTTGCGGGACTGGGGTCTTAGGTCGCCGGCTTGATCTTCCATTTCAGTAGCTGCAAAACAGAGCAAATACTTAACACCAGAAATAGAAAAGCAATACAACATACTTCATAATTCAGACTAACAGTCGTGAAGAGCAGGCGGAATGTCACAGAAACCCTGACTCTCTCAAAAAGCATCAATCTGGATGACCGAGTAGGCGTCCGCATCCGACAACCCCGTCTCATCACAGTGGTAGAAAGTGGGTTGGAATTCATGATGGGCATGGGTCCAGTAAAGGGGGAACTTCCACTTTACCCCGACAGACTCTGGCCCTTGGACGAAAAAGGTTGTTGGCTGGGTTTGGCACAAACTCGAAAATAATTGTTTTTGAACCTCTTAAAAGATTCAGTAAAAAGGGGAAAAAGCTTACGCTTAGGACGACTCCTTAAGGAAGTCCATCCCTTCCGGTTAGAGGGCTCTCGGCCAGTGCGACCAGTATGAGCGGAAAAATAATACATAAAAACGGGAACTGTGCACGGGATTCCCAAATTTATACATAAATCCTCGAAGGATTTTACAAAGGCCCAACCATTTGGATGAAGTTGGAAAGGGGCTAAAGACAGATGCTTTAGGAGCATCATCTCGAACTCGGAAAGTGGGAAGCGGACACCCAAGCGGGTGACCACGTCAGTGCAGAAAAAGAAAAAGCTAGATTCGCCCTGTTCGGCACAAGAACAGATCGGCACATGTGGGCCAGGATGGCGAATTGAGAATCCTTCTTGATTCCCTATAGGGAGAGCGGCTACGCTCTCCGGACTCATAGAAGACGAGGTGTTAAGAACCTCATAAGTAACCCAGGGAAACTTGGCTATCAGGGCTGGAGAGGGGTTGTCGGTGTGGGAACCGGTTGACCGAGACTCTTCAACTATTTCCACAGAAGTGACATCCATGATGACCTACGACAAAATAAAGAAAGGAAATAATGATCAGTAAAGATACCTGGAAAACCGACGGCAATACTTGAAGTATCAGCCGACGTCGGGGCATCAATACGTTCAGGCGGTACCTCGGTTCTGGGCCGGGGCATTGATGGAATGACAACTACAGGGTTATGCCGACACGCATGTAATACGTCGTCAGCTTGCTTGTCAAAACCCGAGCTAGCCAGGTACATGAACCTATCCATGCATCTCGGACATGGTTCAAACTGAGTCTCAGAGTAAGGCTCTAGAGGACGTGACTCTGAAGGAAGGACGGAAGGGGTCATAGAGGGACCCCTGGGTTCACTATTGGACCCCATACCAGAATTTGCTACAGCTTTAGAAGAGAGGGGTTTTCTGGCCAATGGGTTTTTGGAGGGTTTTGAACCACCAGAAGGAGTTCGTAAGAAGCGTTTGGTTTTTTCTTCCTCTGAGAGGGGTTTGCCAAAAAACCAAAAGGCTGAAAAAATAAGGGGAAACTCTCTTAAGAATACGTGCCTCTTCCTCAGGGGTGAGTTTCATTGCCACAAGATTATAAAGGGTTCGAAACTCAAGAGAAAAAGAATAGGGGATAAAGATGAACTGGAAAGGAATAGAAAGAAGAAGGCAAAACCTAGAAATAAGGCTAAGAAAAAAGGCAAAACCCAGGAAAAAGGGTTAAGAAGGGAGAAGTACAATCAGAATAAAGCAAAAGAACAATGTTGAAAATGAAAAATGCAAAAATCACGAAAGGGAAGAAAGGTAAGGTGCCTGGATAGAAGGACTCTGAAGAGGAAAGGCTGAAGCACCAAATACGAAGACGAAGAGTGGAATATTAGAGCGAAAGCAGGCAGGAAGAGAGAAATGGCCTGTGAACTTTGAAAACAGTGGGAGAAATGACGAAGGTAAGGCCTATAAAGGTGGAAAGTAACCGTCGAAACCCATAACATTGAAAAGGGTAACCGTCGAAATTTGAATCAATGAGAATGGGTAACTGACAAACGTGGCTTATTGGCTTATCATTGGGGCAATAGCGACCAGTTTACTAAAAAGCAGGGGCAAAACGGACAATGGCTCAGGGTAGTCATGATTAGAACGTGCAAAGAAATGACAGAGCATTAAATGCCAGGGAGGTGTGTCGCTTCACATGTCCAAACGACAGCAAGAATACTTCATTGTCTTAAAGTTGAGGATCAAGAAAAGAAGTCGGTTTTGCGGAGAAAACGCTCCACTATCTCAGTCGGGAACCAGGAAAAGAGGTCGGCTCTTGGGGAAACAAGTGGCCATTGCATCTGAGCTTCCCAAAAGTAGCAAACGCAAGACCAAGAAAGACATCTCGGAAACTTAGTGGCACGACCAACTTGTCCGAGATAATCATCCCGGTCATGATCCTACATCTCGATATAAAGAATCACCCCGGTTATTCAGACTACTCAATAACCGGGATGAGGGGCAACTGTTATGGATAATTAATATTGGGCCAAAGGCCAAGAAGCCCAATACAGTCAGCATTACGGTATTTATGGCAGAATTTGGGGAAATTAGGTCCTAAATAATCACCCGAATCAAGAGAAATATTGAGGAGTATTTGTATGAAAAATATTGAAGATATTTGCTCATCTTATTGAAGATTATGATCAAGAATTGGCAGGAGTTTCCTTTATTTTGCACAGGTCAGTAAGAATAAATAGGAGGTATCAACAAAGGTGCAAGGTACACACAAATTCTGACTCTCTCTTTTTCCATTTACATAGCACACACTGCACACCACTTGTGTTGTGTTATTGTGCTATGATCTTCATCTTCCTTGGAGTGCTTTAGACACCATAAGCATCCTGAGAGAGAGAGAGAGAGTTTGATCATAAATCAAGCATTCAGCTTCGTTGCTGGATATCTGTTCTTGAATGACAGAACACTCACATTTAAGAAAGCAAAATTACTTAAAAAGTTAATTAGAGAACTAAATTTGTGTTAATGCTGCAAGACACTTAATTCACTTGTAAATTTAAGAAAAAACTATAAAAAGTTCATCAAGAAACTGGAGAGAAAAAAACAGTAAATGAAAACCAAAAGTAAAAAATCAATAAATTACACTACTTTTAGTATTTCAAAACACAATAGGCACGAATTTAAAAAAAAAATAGTAAAAAAAAAATTAAGAAGCCTCAAGAACTTGATTAAAAATTATCTCCAAAAGTAACAAAGAAAGATTTTGGAATTTGCAATGATGAGATAGACATGAAAAAAAGACTACTTAATAAGGATCAAGTTAGCAACAGTCACTAATGAAGGTTTTGAGCTTTGCATTTCAGCACCTGATAAAGTTGCTTTAGATGATTTTGGCAATCATTTGCTTGGCAATTTGAGTAATGGGAATAAGTGGCTATTTTTTTTTTTTTTATTTCTTCTCTCCCTCATTTTTGTTTTCTTTTTATTATTCCAAGATTTCATTAATGAGTATCAAATTTAAGTGATACTTTTTCCCGAGTGCCTATAATTTAAGATTACAAAGAATTGTTCTCTACCATGACGTCTATATAATTGCATTTGTTTTTAGTTTTTACATTAGAAATCAGTTCCTAGTGGTCTAAGAGATTATAAGATTCAATATTAGACAATTAAAGTAAAAACAATACTTATAAAATTAATCTAATTTCATTTCTATTTTCGTTAAAAATGGGGAACGTGACGGGTATAGTATAGAGCTTATATCAGAATTCCAACAAGCGATGAAGATTGACAAGATCTTGAAATAAGATATTATTGGGAAATACTTAATAGATGTCTATTTTCTCTCTCGTAGCTGTTCTCTCCAGCCTCTCTCCATTACCTTTTGATATTCTTTTGTAGACCTTGTCTTCCTAGTTTTGTCTTTTCTATTTAAAGGTAAGAGAGTAGAAGTGGATCAAAGTTGAGTACTCAACACATGTAAGTTTAATGCCAATATACAGAAAAGGAATTCCAACCAAATAGCCACATGATTTTCTTCACTTAGGTTATGGCTTATTTTAATATCTCAATTCTTCTGTATGAGATCAATGGATTGAACAATTATGGATAGAAGGGTTGTGCATTCATTGATATTCACACAAAGTTCCTTAACCATCATTATAACAAATTTCAGACGATGACCTGACCCAGAGAGTTGAATGGTAAAGACGCACTCCTTTTACACAATTATGTATTGTCTTATACTAGAGACGTATTAATGGAGGACCGATTATAGTTTGAGTGTGTTTGCTTTGGCGGTGAAAGTGCGGCAACATGAAACCCGAGGTGCTTCCAGCGCAAAAGTAACACAGCATGCTTCTGCAAATGGAGGTTGGAGTTGCCTCACTAGCACTAGCAAGCCAAACACGCACTATGATGTGGAAGTGGTCAAGCAAGACAGGTAAAATTACCATGATTTGGGAGGGGATACTCGTCTAGGTATTACCATGTTAATTGTGTTCCTGAACAATCCGATTGGAAACATGGTGAGCTACTAACACAATGAGTCACTCTGGCCAAAGTTTGATCCCAAGCAATGTTCAAGGTACTAACCTAGAGTTTTGTCATGATAATATTGGTTGAACCTACATTATTGAGTAAACCTACCGATACAAGTTCTTAGAGGTGCTGCAAAGACAAAACTAACCCGTCACATTATGATTAAACCAAACATCATACAGGAACTTCCAACTAAAAATGTTGTTTTTTATAGGTGAAAACATAACCTAATGTTTATTGTTTAATCTTCAAATGTTTAACCTGTCTGCGAACAAAATATATTTATTTAGCTTGAGAGACAACACAAATTGAAGCATATCTAATGAAGTTATGCGTTAGAGCTCGAGTATACATATAAGCAACAAATGAAAATGCTTATATCACCAAGTGAAATAAGCTTTTTTTGTTGTTGGACGAGTTTTATGATATTCAAACGAAACACGCAGAATAAAGGAGCGTAAAAAAACACATAGTTTCTTCTATCCTAGTAATTAGAAATAGCCACGATAGAGAGAAAAATAGAACAATAAATCATAAATAACAGCGAATGCATATATATAAAGAAGGCACAATCACAATAATTTATTATTCTCATAATTGGTGCAGAAGCATTCGGCAGTCACATCACATCCCAAACTAAACAAATCTCAATATGAAGAAAATAATGGCTATAGACCAAAAACTAGCAGGAAAAAATTGCAAGGGCAAGAAAGAATTGCGTCTATATGTATGTATGTAAAATATAAATACGTAAGGGTAACTTCCCCGACAAACGCCTAGTGATTACTTCCGAGTCCTCAGTAACCAAAGCCTTCAAGCAAAGATCTAAAAGAGCTGCTATTGCCCACATAAAACAAGGCAACAACAACCACAACTGCAATTAGAACCCACATCCATGGTTGAATTCGTCTCTTAGCCCGGTTGCGAAGAGCTGCAGGTACAGATTTTACCTTGGTCTGCCTTGTGAATTGAGAGGGTTTCTGTGGCTTTTTTGCTACCTCAGCCGGTTTCTCAGTCAGGTCACTTTCTTCCACACTTGTTAGAGTTTCTGTGGTATGAGCAGATTCTTGTTCTGTATTCTCTTCAATGACAGCAGAAGATGCCTTTCTTCTTTCCTTCTTCTTTGCTCTCTTCTCCCTTTCCTACACGAAATATGTGTATGGTTATACCGTTGAAGAAGAACATGTAAATTGTTAAGGCTATGTTTGGACTCATAGAAAGAGATATGATGAAATGGAATGAATAAATGAAACGAGGAGGAATCAAACTCAAACATAGTGGAATACAACTTCCATTCTACCGTTCAGATATGTTATGATGAAAATGAACAAAATCCTAATTCCATCTCATTCCTTTTAAATTGGGGTGAAAAAAGAAGAAAGTAAACAATAGAATAAAATGGAATAGGTTCTAATAGTTCCCATTAGTATTCCATCCTAATTTACCATTCCAAACAACATAATACCATTATATTCCATCCTCTTCGAGTCTAAATCATATATATATGTTAGTTACCTTCTCTTTCAGTTCGGCTTCTTTTTGTGCCTTTAAGGCAGCTCTTTGTTGGGCCTTCTCTGCATTACGCTTTTTCCTCTGCAGGGCCTCCTTAGCTTTTTCAATCTCTTCTAGCCTCCGCTTTTCCTTCAACTTTGCCTCCTCTTCCTCCTTCCTTGCCTTCTCAGCCTTCAGTATCAGCTCCTCTTCCTCCATTGTTCTCACTGGTTCTTCTTTTTTATCTTTATCTTCTTCATCTTCATCAGACTCATCACCCCAACGAGCCACATGCTTCTCTAAGGGAGCAGGCTTGGTAGGCTTTTTAGCTTTAGTTGTCTGACTTGTTTCAGTTCTTTGTACCACAACCTTCGAAACAGGTTCTTCCTTTACATTAACAGATTCTATTGTTGGAGATTTCTTTTCATGTTCCAGAGTTGAGTGTGAGACCATGGGAATATTTTTGGAAGCTCTTTCAGTTATTGCATTAGGAATTACAGGGGGCTCTTCATCAGGACCAAGTGATCGGCCGTCCAGGGTTTGCAGTCTCCTCAGTGTACTCCTAGTGTTGCATTGGACATAGTCCCTTCTGAACTCATCATTTTTGCTCCATAGCTCCATGATTCTCTCAACCTATAAATTGGATACTAGTAAGTGCTAAATTCAATTTATTTTCCTAATAGAGTGCATGAAAGAAAAAGATAATCTCTCTACTTGATTAATGTCTAAAAGAATCACCTGATCAACACAGAAGCATTGCAGCTCCTCTTTTTTCCCTCCTGATGCTAGTTCCTGTGCTTTAGTTGCAGCATCTTTATATTCCCAGAAATTTTTGCTCTGCAGTATCAGTACCGAAATAGGATCAATATTTGTACATGGCAATTGCAATTGTTTTATCTAAGAGAAAAAACCAAAAAGAAAACGAATATAGTGGAAAGAATGGAAAACTCAAACCTTCTCATGCAATTGTTTTTTCAAAGCCAGTAACTTAGCATATGCCTCTTGACGAGTGTCATCAGCAGCCCTAAATCGAGATAGCAACTCATTCAGTTTATTACATTCATCATTATATTTCTTCTTTGCAGCTTTCGTTTCTGCATCTGACTTCAGAACATTATTTCTAAGCACTTCCATTTCCTTCTTCAAAAGCTGTAAATGCTGAAAATAGTGAAATATTGGTACCTTGTCAAAGATACTAAAATCCCCTAAATTTAAGTACCCATATTTGATACCAATAGTGCCTGGGAACTGCAATCAGTCACTTAATTCAGGAAATCTAACAAAGAGAAGCAGGCATATAATACCTTAAAGTGCTCTTCAATATTGCCATCCTTGTTGTCTAGAGATTGTTGTGATTGATCTTGCCTTTTCATATTAGAAGACAACTCCTCACGATTCTGCTTCAATTGTTTGATCTCACGTATCAATTGCTTTTCTTTATTTAGAGGCAAAGTTTCATGCTCGATCATGTGTTCCATGCTTCTTATCTGCCAATAAATCATATATCTAGAGAAGTAAACACAACAAAACAGGCAGAAGCATCAAATCCTTATAAATATCTCCAGAAGAAAATTGAAGGCATACCTTGCCATCTATATCCCCAACAGAAATTGCATTGTTTAATCTGTTCATTGTGGATTGAACTGAATCCATTTCCTGGCGTTTGGACTTGAGCAAGTCCCGAGCAGCTCTATGGGCTGCAATTGCAGCTCTAAACTCTTGGTCGAAATCCTTACAACTGGCCTGCTCATAGTAGAATTCAAAATCATTATCAAGATTGGTCTCAGACTAATGGAATACAGAAAAGCTTCTTTTATGTTACCTTTATAGTCTGGCTTTCAGCTCGAATAGCATCTCGAATTTTAGACTTCTCCTCTACTTGGTGAAGAGCATTTCTTATCTTCTCTTTCATGTTTCCATCATCATCATATCTGGGAACCCTGATCAAATAGTAGAATGGCTTTTTCACTACCTCTGCACCCACATTCTGTCCATCCAAAGCATCCGATGCAGGTCTTGAATCTTCATCTCCTTGATTGCTACCTTCACCTTCAACAGAAAGCCCACCTTTAACTAAAAGTTCAGCTTCACTCTCAACTGTGTCAGTTTTCTTCTCAGACACATCAACAAAAGGTTGAGCTTCACACTCCACTGCACCCTTTGAGTGTTCAGCTTCACTCTCCACTGCATTGTTTTTCATCTCAGACACAACAGAAGCCTCTCTTTCACTCTGCAGTCCACCGCTTGAAGTTTCAGCTTCACTATTCACTGCATCGTTTTTCGTCTCACACACATCAACAGAAGGTTCACTTTCACTCTCAGCTACACCATTTGAAGGATCAGCTTCACTCGCCACTGCATCATTTGAAGGTTCAGCTTCACTCTCCACTGCACTTTGTGAAGGTTCAGCTTCACTCTCCACTGCACCTTGTGAAGGTTCAGCTTCACTCTCCACTGCACCATTTGAAGGTTCACCTTCACTCTCCAATGCACCTTGTGAAGGTTCAGCTTCACTCTCCACTGCACCATTTGAAGGTTCAGCTTCACTCTCTACTGCACCATTTGAAGGTTCAGCCACACTCTCAACTGCACCATTGGAAGATTCAGCCACACTCTCCACTGCAACATTTGAAGGTTCAGCTTCACTATCCGCTGCACCATTTGAAGGTTCAACTTCACTATCCACTGCACCATTTGAAGGTTCAGCTTCCCTCTCAACTGAACCATCTGAAGGTTCAGCTTTACTCACCACAGTACCGTTTGAAGGTTCAGCTTCACTATCAATTGCACCATTCGAAGGATCAGCTACACTCTCCACTGCACCATTTGAAGGTTCAGTTTCCCTCTCCACTGCACCATTTGAAGGCTCAGCTTTACTCTCCACAGCACCACCAGATGAAGGTTCAGCTTCACACTCCACTGCACCATTTGAAGGTTCAGCTTCACTTTCCACTGCACCATTTGGAGGTTCAGCTTCACACTCAACTGCACCATTTGAAGGTTCAGCTTCACACTCAACCGCACCATTTGAAGGTTCAGCTTCACACTCAACTCCACCATTTGAAGGTTCAGCTTCACACTCAACTCCACCATTTGAAGGTTCAGCTTCACACTCAACTGCACCATTTGAAGGTTCAGCTTCACACTCAACTGCACCATTTGAAGGTTCAGCTTCACATTCAACTGCACCATTTGAAGGTTCAGCTTCCCTCTCCTCTGTATTTTTTTTCATCTCAGACACAATTTTACCCTGAACTGCACCATTTGAAGGTTCAGATTCACTATCTACTGCACCATTTTTCAACTCATGCACATCAACTTCACTTTCAACTGCATTGCTTTTCATCACATTAACATCAACAGAAGGCTCACCATGACTCTCCACTGCAATGTCAGACATAACATCACCATCTACAATCACATCTGTGCTGCTTAAGGCTGTTAAATTTTCTCCTTCAGGAACTATTTCACTTCCTGCTTCCTCCTCAGACCTCTCCAGCTTACTGCCTGGTTCACCTTCAACAGCAATCTCATTCTCCTCAGTGCATGCACTTGGCTCCAGCACTGGCTCTGCCAAACCAGAGACAGACTCAACCTGCCCCTTCTCTAAACTGTTTCTAGCATCTTCAGGTTCACATTCCTTCACACCTGTAGAAGCCGAGACACCATCAACATCAACAGGAACCTCATTCTTCTCAACGACTTCTTCCACATCATGATCATCATCGGTTACAATGTCCTTCTCATCTGAAACATCTGCACTTACAACATTCTCGCTTTCCCCACTTTTATCCACATCTTTATCAGAGACAGACTCACTTCTTCCCTACACGTTAGAAGAAAACAAATAGACTAATCAACCAAAATATCGCCTGAATCATTTAATTTAGCCAATTAGTCCTCAATTAAAAACATATACATGCATTGTCTCAATCGCTAAAATGACCTCCGTCTGGTCAACTTAGGAACTTAAACTATTTCACAAACTAATTTCAGAGTAATTAGCGACATAAGCTACTTCACGCACTAAAACAACATGTATTGTAATTTCAGAGAATAATTTCAAGGACTAAACATAATTAAGCTAGAAAAGAAAAACAAATGAATTTATTTAAAAAATCAAAAGTACTTATTGCATTGTTAATCATTTCTTACCTGAACGTCATTTCCATTTCCACTGTTCTCATTAGTAGTAGCAGTTACATCATCGTGAACATCAACACATTCGAACTCGCGATCACTTTGACTCACATCTGCATCTCCCTCCACAACCACACCGTTTTCGTCTCCCGAAGCCTCCGCACCGTCCAGCATTTCGCATTCCTCAACTCCGTTCGCGTTCGCATTCACATCATCACCGTTCTGAACATCCGAATCACCGACAACAACGTACTCCTCGTGATCCGTAACCAATTCCTCCGCAACAGCATTAGCACTCTTATCATCATTATACACGACGCCGTTTTGAACGGATCCCGTACCGTTTTGACTATCCGCACATTTTAATTCATCCTCCCGCGAAACGACGTCAACCGTCGCCTTTTCGGTGCCTTCCTCTGCCGTACCGTTAGACAGTGGATCGTTACAATTTTTCGCCGACGATGCAGCACCGTTGTTGTCGGCGGCGAGATCCGAATCGCCACCGACACCGTAAACAACTCCATTGGCTTTGACGCTGCCGTGATCGTTGCCGGAATCGCTTTCTTCGCCGCGCACATTCACCACCTGCTCCTCCGTCATTGTCTTCCCTGCGACATTAACATCAAAATCAAAATTCAAAACAGCAAAAACACTAAAAACACGTCAAAAGAAATGGATCCAACGCGGATCAAACAGCAATGGCGGAATCGAATTTGCTTACGGAGACGCACAGTCGGATCAGGCGTGGATCGAAAGTGCTAAGATCAGAAAATTGAAGAAAATGAGAAAATAAAAACGAGAAAACGAAACGAGCGTTTTAGGTAGGAACAGAGCGAGATGCAGATACAGATGCAGATATATAGCCGACAAAGAACAGAGGAAGAAAAAAAACAAAAAAGCGAATAGAATAAGAATTAAGAAAGGTAATGTGAGTGTTCCACTTGGTTTCTAAATTCTACTAAATGATTTAGTTCGTTGATTTGTCTTTACATTTGAAATTATTTTTTGGATTTTAAACTATATGCATCTTTTTTATCTGGATTCTTTTTATCAAATCATAACAAATTATGATGCCATCGCTATATATTGTTCCTTCCTTTTCTTGAGTTTTGACTAAAAATCATTATCATTCAGTGTATGTGTTTAATTGTACAACTGTTTTTTTTAATAAGTAGGAAATAATAATTGTTCTACGATTTGAAATATTAATATTCGTTAATGTAGTATTAATGAATTAAGCAAGTGTTAATTAGTACTTCTAAAAACTATAAAATTATAAGAATTAAAAGTTAAAAATTATTCACAAAACTACTAACTATGTAAATTAACCCGCGTATGTATCAAAAATTAACCGGTGTAAAATTCTTGTAACTTATTCAGTGATTTTGAGTTTGAGATTCTAAATATAGAATTGCTTAAATACTTTGTAGACTTATGATATCTTAAAAAATTATTAAGAATATCATTAACCCATTCCAATATGTTTTTTAATTTAATTTTAATATAGCTAGTATTTTAGTTTATTGTATAGGATAATGTATATTTTTATATAGTTAAAATCTATAATGAATAAATATTCTTAATACATATAAATTATATTATAAATAAAATTTATAAAAAAAAATATCTTTGAGTCTATAAATTATATTTTAAATTTATATTAAATTATGACAAAAAAATATTTTTAAGAATTACCATGACATTAGCATTATTATAAAATTTGGTTTGGTCACTTATTCATCCGGTTGAGATAATTGATTAGTAGGTCAACAGGTAGATCAATAATTGACTTGGTTAAACTTTATATATATTAAAGATTCAAAATTATACATATATTTATTATATATAAATATATAACTAATATTATTTGATTAAAAAAAGTTCATTCATACTCTAAAATCCAAAAATAATAATTTTGATAATAATGAAACATCAAAACAACATCATAGAGGTGATCCATTTTTTTTTGTAAAATTGGCTGGATTATTCTGGTTCAACCGAGATCTAGTGACCTAACTGGTCGGATTTGATCAACTTATCCGAGGTCAATTGCGTGACTGATCCAATAATCAAATTGGTTCAACTAAGCCACTAAATCCCGATTGAACAAGTCCGTCATAACAGTATTCATTAGTTTTAGCAAAACTAAATTCAAATTTTTTAAATAAGATTTCAAATTCAAACTTAATAAAAAAAGTTGATAAAAACTTTGTAATTTACACTAATAAATTATCTAAAGTTATTGTATTTTTAAGAATTTAATAAATATGCACCAGGATTGTGTAGATTTCACGTGTCAATCAATTCAAAATTATGGCTTTAATATTAATATAATTATTATAAAAGTCAATATTTGTTTTTAGTTATTGACATTTTACACCGACAAATTTTTAATATAGTCAATCAATAGTAAAAACTTATTAATATATTATTAACACATTCTATTATGATTTTTAACATTTAAAAAACTAATATTAATTTTTTAAAATTATTTATCAAGACTTTTATAGTTAACTTAGAAAAAACCTTTATCATAAATTAATTGTATACTATTATTATTATTATTATTATGTACAAATGGAGTGTATATTATTATTATTCGTGGCGTACCCAGAACCTAGTTAGTGGGATCAAATTATAAAAATTGAAACCAAAGGTTCAAATATTTAAATATAAAAGAAATAAATACAAAAATATGTGATTTTAATTACAATTTTTTGTAAAAAAAATTACTTGTAAATTTTTTTTAAAAAAATGAGGGGTCCAAGTGCACCCCCACTTGGTTATAATGTAGGTTCGTTACTGATTATTATAGTGGTAATTAATTAATCCTATACTATAGTCGATGGAATGTGTGTTAATTTAAGTAAATGTTCATTAAATTAAAAAATCTAAATAATTAGTGACAATCTCGAACTAATTTAACACTAAAGAGGTTATAATTGTCTTAAAATGTGCTTGTTTGATGTATTCAAAGTTTTCCAAAAATATAATATGAGAATATTACATACCCATATTTATTATAAATTTTGAAAAATTATTTTAAATAATTGTGGATTTTCAAGAATGTAACAACTCTCATTTTTATCATATTTATCCACACTTTTACAAGGAGAGACGCAAATCAGATATTCCTATGGAAATAAGTGGAATTATTTTCTAAAATATTATTAATTTCTTTTTTATGTATTTTTATTTAAATTATTTTGAATTTTTAAAGATATTCTTAGGAATATTAAGAATGTAGTCAACATTTTTTTAAAATATATAAAAATAATATTTTTATGTTATATTCCTAAAAATAATATTTACGAGGATAAAAAAAAATCCGTAAAACAAATGTTATCTTATTGAAATGAGGAGTATGTTTGTACGTTGAAATGAGGAGTATTTGAGTATTGAAATAGTTGCACGGTAAGTAGTAATTAATGTGATTGGTTTTATATTTCTGTTAAATTGATTTGGTTTTGATTGAGTAACTCAATGGATAAATGATTATTCGCACCTTTTGAATTTTAACGATAAATTTGACTTTATCTCACTTAGTTTAACATATTTATTTTTTTCGATTTATCTCTTAGTTTTTTTTTTTTTTTATTCAC
>PYAF01005951.1:532083-543421 GCA_007407185.1 Glycine tomentella
TGGAGCTTACTGAGACTCGGGTTGTCTCACCCCTTTTCTTGGGGAATATCATTTCAGGAGGAGTTAGTAGGGGAGATCCCTCTTCTAGCAAGGCTCCTATGGGCGCGTGATGGAGCAGCAGCTACTGTTGACTCGGATTAGATTATCTTCTCGTTTGCGTGTGACATATTTAGGCGTGTGTTTCAGTACGATAGGACTAATGTAGTACTGTTGATCCGTTGATGGATAATATCTATGTTGAGACTAAGTTTGTATTTGTGCCACCGCCTTAAGGGTGGATATCTGTATGTACGACTTAAGAGTTATTTATGTATGAAGTATTCAGCTTTCTGTATTAAGTTATGCCTGGTTATTAGTTAAATTAAATCTAGCATTGCAGTATCGTATTATGTGAACTTCTGGGAAAAGAATTTGAGAAAATGTTTTGGAAAAATTTAATCACGATTTCTATACTATGTTTCCAAAACGGATTTTTAATAAGTCTTCCGCTGAAAACTCTAGTACCAAGATGAGTAACAACCGGAGTACTACGGGGTGTTACAAAATATTTTGTTTAAAGTAGATTAGCCATGAATGCATAAAGTCTTTGTTTGGAAAACATAAGACATTATACCAAGCAGTTTGATAATCCTAGTAAATAAAACCAAAAGGATCATAATTTTGAGAAAACTTTTTAACACTATTCAAATCTCCAAACTCTTTTGATGTTAGAACTTTAAGGAATTGAAGTGTTGAATAAGCGATTTGATTTGAATTGTTAGTTTTATGGTGTTTTATCTGGATTGAATTAGAATCAACCAAAATAAACTCATAAAAATGTCTTGATTTATTGATTGAAATGGGTTTTAATTGAAATTGATTACCCTAAAAATCTTTTGGAAATATTTTTTTAGGGATCTTGTTTGGTTTGGGATCCCATAATTCTAGTTCCATTTGGATAACATCCTAATACTTGTATTTTGGGATGTATTGGGTTTGAGGTTTAGGCTTTTGGGTTGCCAAAGGTTTAAGTTGGTGAACATTGGCTTTGCCTTTAGGTTGGTGAATGGTGGCCTGTTTATTTTAATGTTTTTCCATCATGGTAGATAGGAGACGTTCATCATCATTGTCATCCTCTTCGGAGGAGATTTCATCCCATGATTTAGAAGGAAGACCTTTGGGAAGGTGGGTTAAACCTTTTTCCTGAAGAGTTTGTAAAGGCATGACGTAGTGAGCCTTTATTTGGGATTGAGACTTATTTTTCTGGGTAGATGACCCAATTTGTGTTTGAGGGACATGTGTAGATGACCCCGATTGTGTTTGAGGGACAAGGATAGATGACCCAAATAGATTTTTGGGATTAACTTCATGTTTGAAAGAGGGTCATGACCTTGATTTGGTGTTTAAATCAGCTATTGCTAGTCTGTTTCAACCACTTCTTCCTCTCCCTCGGGAGGAGGAATACTTTGTCGAGTTTGGCATTTCTCTCTCTCTGAGGCACTCACTGTTTTCCCTATAAGTATTCACGAGTAAGGTAATCAAGAAGAGAATTTCAGGTACCTTTGAGAAATTCAATTTTGAAATCAAAGATACTTAAAATTGCTTGCCAACGAGCAAAAATCTATTTTGATGCAAGGTTTTTAAAATCTTTTTAAAAAATCTCTTTTGTAGATTTACAAGCAACTCCAATTAAAAACATTTGATTAAGTAAATTAGATTGAAATTTTGAGATGCATAAAACAATTGCTAAGACTTCTTTTTTCATAGTAGAATAATTATGTTGAGCATGATTCGAATGCTTTGAAGTAAATGTAATTATTTGTTCTTTGTCATTAACTGACTATTCAAGAATGCCACCATAACCTATGTCAGAGACATCAGTTTAAACAATCTTTTTGGCTGAAGGATTGAGAAGGTAAAGATAAGGAAGATCTTTGACCTTAGACTTAATTTGTTTGACAAGATTAGTACGGACATCTAGCGGTTTAGCAAGATTGCTAAGTTGCGGAAACAAATCAGCAACATAGTTAAGACAATCGAGCAAACGTTGAAGTTGATTTTTTTCGATTATTTGATCGAGAAATTTATTTGCAAATTAAATTGTACGATTGATTGGAGTAATGGTTCCTTGATAAATATTATGACCAAGAAAATGAATTTTAGTTTGAAAAAGATTGATTTTAGTTTTAGATAAAGCAAGACCATTTTTCTTGATTATTTGGATGAAGATTTTGATGTGCTTGAAGTGTTGATCGATAGATTGAGAAAATACAAGAACATCATCAATATAAACGATAATAAAAGATGCATAAGGATTAAAAACATCATTCACAATGTTTTAAATTTCTAAAGGAGCATTTTTTAGTCCAAAGGGAATTACTCTCCATTTGTATTGCCCAAAAGGGATAGTGAAAGTTGTCTTGTAGCAATCACTATCTTTGATTTGTATTTGCCAAAATCTAGATTTCATATCAAATTTTGAAATATTTTAACAGAAAAATATGATTAAGAAGCTCCTTCTTGTTAGGAATCAGATAATGAATCCATTAAAGGACTTGATTAAGAGATTTATAGTTGATAACTAAGTGGAGAGTACCTCGCTCAACTTCAGCTTGTTTGTTGACCTAAAACGTAGAACAAGACCAAAGACTCCTACTCTTTTTGATTAAACCCTTTTGCAGGAGATCAATAATCTCATTTTGGCAGTGAACAAGAAGTTTTTGACTCATTTGAATTGGACGAGCTTTGGTTGCGATATCTCGTTCTTTGAAATCCTTTTCATAAGGAAGATCAACAATATGTCGCTTTCTTTGCCAAAAACCATTTAAAAGATTAGCACAAGTGGAATTTTGAATTTGATTAAACGAAGATTTAATTTTATTTTGAACAATAGGTTGATTAAGCAAATCATCGATTTTCTTATGAGAAAATTCTTCTTTAAGATAATTGATTTGACTTTGTTTGTAAAAGACTGGATTCAAGTTTCTTATGATAGGGTTTTTTAAAAACTTGAAGGTAGTTTATTTATTTAAATAAATGGTAGAAACACCATTATCTAAAATTGTAATCGGAAAGATTGATTTGATGAATGGTGTTTAAAGAATAACCGCATTTTTTATATAAAACTTTTTTCCTCCTCGTAAAGAATATAAAAAGAGATTTTATAAAAAGATTTTAAAAACCTTGCATCGAACATATTTTTGCCAGTTAGCAAGCAATTTTAAGTATCTTTCATTTAGAAATTGAATTTCTCAAACGCACCTTAAACTCTCTTCCTGACTACCTTACTCGTGAATACTTATAGGGAAAACAGTGAGTGCCTCAGAGAGAACAAAATTCCAAACTCGACAAAGTATTCCTCTTCTCGAGGGAGAGGAAAAAGTAGTAGAAACAGACTAACAATAGTTAGTTTAAACACCCAATCAGGGTCAGGATCCCCTTCCAAATCGGAAGCTGATCCCAAAAATCAATCTGGGTCATCTACTCATTTAGGGTTATCTACCAATGTCCCTCAAACACAATCAGGGTCATCTACTCATGTCCCTCAAACACAAACTGGGTCATCTATCCAGAAAAATAAACCAATCCCAAACAAAGGCTGACTACGCCATGCTTTTTTAAACTCTTCAGGCCCTTCAAGAACAAGGTTTAACCTACCTTCCCAAAGGCCTTCCATCTAAATAATGGGATGGAATCTCCTTAGAAGAGGATGGCGATGATGATGAACATCTCCTATCTACCATCATGGAAAAACTTAAAACTAAATAGGTTAGCATTCACCAACCGAAAGCCACAGCCATTTTTCACTAACTTGAACCTTTGGCCACCCAAAAGCCTAAACCTCAAAACCAATAGATCCCAAAAAACAAGTATCAGGATGTTATCCAAATGGAAATAGAATTATGGGATCCCAAACCAAACAAGATCACTCAAAATATTTTCGAAAGATATCCAGGGTAATCAATTTCACTACAAGCCCATTTCAATTAATAAATCAAGACATTTTTATGAGTTTATTTTTGTTGATTCTAATGCAGTCGAAAATAAACACCATGAACATAACAATTCAAATCAAATCGCTTATTCAACACTTCAAATCCTTAAGTTTCTAACAACAAAAGAATTTGGAGATTTGAATAAAGTTAAAAAGTTTTCTCAAAATTATGATCCCTTTGGTTTTACTTATAGGGATTATCAAACTGCCTGGTATAATGTTTTCTGTTTTCAAAATAAAGACTTTATACATTCATGCCTAATCTATTTTAAACAAAATGTTCCTTATAAATTTCCTCAATGGTTTATTCATTGGTGGAATTATTTTGGTCAAATCTTAGAGATACTTTCTTCCGAGGTTGTATCTAGTTTAGCAACCTTTACAAAGAAATTTGAGTTTGCAAGTGACCATTTCCCAACATACTTACATTTCTTTAGCAAGATGTCTCTTGCTTGGGTTTTCCAATGGCGATGTGTTTATGGAAATGTTCCAACCAAAGGACAGCTCCCTATGCTCCGAAGACAAGGCCTAGTTAAATGGTGGTCTCAACTTGATCATTCTCGGGCTTATCTAGATCAAGTTAATCTTCGGTTCAAAAATCATCCTAAAATAATCAAAGCTGCTAATTAGAATCTTGCCAATTTCTCAATCAAAAGTCGGTACTTTGTAACCAATTTCATCATCCACATAAAAGAAAAAGTTTGTTGAAAATATGCAAGCAGTCCTCAATCTTTTGACGAAAGAAAAAGCTTCTTAATTAGCAAAAAGACTAGAAGACACTTCTTCATCAACATCTTCTGATAACTATGTTCTTGGATCCCATTATGTAGCTTAGATGTGCATCACTTATATAATTATTAGTTTCTTTGTTTTTATTTTGACTTGATAATTTTTTAGATATGGATTGACAATGATATTTTAAACATGCATATTGTTTAAAATCTAGTTGCTCCTACTTTTTTTAATTCATCTTACCCTTGTTCTAGAATAGGCTGAATAGCTATCAAAGAAGTCTAATTTTGTGGGATGTGAATTTCGAAAGTTACATAACTACTCCCACGTACATGTATGATATAATGAAAATTTGATACTACCAAAATGCATTTGATTGATATATATTTAATGTTGTCACTATGATGAAGACATTGTAATTCGTTTAAAGGTTTTTGAGGCAATTCAACCTTGACTTAAGATCTCTTAATGGTTTTGGACCCACCCAACAATCTCTAGTGAAATATACATATAAGAGTTGGGTATATGACTTGCAATTTGTGGACTATCTGCTTAGCCTACAATCGATGCAAGCTATGAACCCTATAAAATGAGTCATATTTAGAACACAAGTTTTTCTAGTCTAGTTCGTGTGACTCACAAGCTTAGTAGGATTGGTCTGTGGGTTAACAAGCTAGTCCATAGACCATTGTAAAACATTTCATTTTAAATCACATGTTTGTTGGACTCAAAGTTTTGATATTGACAATGGGCCATATATTATATTAAGGGATTGAGTCAAAATAGAGGAACATTAAAGCACGAGAGGAACACTAAGTCTCAAAATAAAATTTAAACGGAGCAACTGTTGATGGGCAGAAAGGAAGACCATAAGTTGTCATTTAGAAAGTTTGTACGAGTAAGTTCTCTTTGATTGTCTTGACTTAGATTGCCACTTGAACTCTTGAAATAAAATTGGATAAGAGGAAAATAAAATGGATATAATATCTGCTGATAAATTTCATTTTGTTGATAAATGTCTTATCAGTTTTAGTTGATAAGAAAAATCTATTTTTCTGATTAAACAAAATTTGCATATTTAATTTTATAGATAAAGTTTGATATATGCTGATAAAGTTTATTCTATTGATAAATGTCTTATCAGTTTAATTTGATAAGAAAAATACGCTTTTCTAATTAAACAAAATTTGCATATTTAATTTTATAGATAAATTCTATTTCTGTTTTGATAAATAAGCTTATCAAAACTAACAGAAACATAGATTTGAAAATAAAAAATGTCTTTATCTATATCTCTATATAAATAGAGTATCATGGGGTCTGGAAAAAATATGATTTCTCTTTGAGTTATATTGACAATATGAGTTATAGATATCTTTTGAGAATTTACCCACATATTTATATTGTGCCTTCTGTTTAGACTTAGAAGCTTTAAAGGTAACTTTGAAATATTTGATAAAAGCCTTATTTAGAGTTAAATCAGCAATTGAGAGATAAACTTTGTGGAGGAACAAGGTTTCATACAAATCTAAAGTTAGGTTTGTGAAAAGTTTGGTTTAAAGTTAAATTAGTAATTGAGTGAGAAACTTTGTGGAGGAACAAGATTTCATACAAATCTAAAGTTAGGTTTGGGATTGACTTGTATAAGGGTAGAATAGGTTTTGCACTTGTACTAAATATTGACTGTTTAAATAATGAAGTGTTATTTATTCAATTGGATTGAGTGATCCAGTTGGAGCCGTGGTTGTTTTCTCCTATTGAGCCTAAGACTTTTTATTCCATTAAAATTTGATGTGTTTTGTCTTCTTTACAAACTGATTATCTATTTTATATTTTTGGGATTTTTATCAGAATTATATTGTTAAATTTTATAAACTTAATTCACCCCCTTCTTGAGTTCATCTGAGACCATCAATGTTTATTTGAAGTCTCTATCAAATATTTGTTTAGAGGGACTAATTCAATTTATATTTAAATAATAAAATACATTTTTTAAAATTATTACCTAAACTTTTCTGTTTTGTTTTTTTATATTTGTAATATTTTTATATCTATCGTTAGTATATGTTCGTTAAGTAATGACATGATAAACGATATATCACGTCATCACTGTTATGTCATGTTGGACTTGCTGAGTTTGTCGTTCTAGACTTTTACACATTGTTAAGATATTTTTTTAATATTAAAAAGATTATAACCCTAATCCCTAAAAGCCTTCCCTCCGCCTCCCTTTCCCTTCAACAACCAAACATCCTTCACCATTCCACTCTCGTGGCTGCACCCCTTCCATCCCTACCACCACCCCTTGTCATTCTCAATAATAGCGCCACCAACAACTTTGCCTCCACCTCATCGTCTCATATATGTGCTTCAAACTCTGAGATTTGCACTTCTAAATTCCAGATCTAGCTTGGAATAGGTTGTAATGTTGGGTGGAGGGTGACATGCTAGTGGAAGGAATGTATTGCGAGTGGAATCCTAAAGTGACAAGGAAGAATAAATCAACAGGATTCTCGAAGCTGTGGAGGTTGCGAGTGGTGAAGTTGTGGAGCAATAGTGATAGAAAAGTCATGTTCATGTATTTAAACCACACATCGCTGCCTGTGGAGAAGGAGAGAAACATCATTGTGATAAATAGAGATGTTAAACCCTTAATAGTTTGTCCCCACTATAGAACCATATTCGTACCCTTGCGGCACCCCACACAAAAGCTTGAACCCTCAAAAGCTTGTCCTCCCCCTCACCATTCCGTTAAACCAACGCCACCTTGCGGCTCTTGGATCGCGACACCACCCTTCACTGTTATTGTTTTCCATTTTGCAAATATGGATTTTGAGTATCTAAGTTTTTGTAGATCTGGAGTGAAGAGAGATGAACGATTTGTTTTGTCATGTTTCCTTTCTTTAATTCGAGCTTGTGCTAATTTAATCTCTTGTTTTGGTTGCACGTGATGGCTTTTGGTTGTTGAATTGGTTGTTTTTGTCGTTGATTTTCTTCCTTGATTTTAGATCTCTTTCAGTTTGAATTTGGGTTTCAATATGGAAATTTTGGTGTTTGTTGTGTATTATTTGTGGTTGTTGTCCTTCATTTGGTTTGAATATGAAAAGGAAAAAACATTTTCCTGTGGTTTGTGGAAAAGGGGAAACATTTTCCAGCGGTTTTAACATTTTCTGGTGGTTTGTGGAAAAAGAAAAACATTTTTTTATTGTTTGTGGAAAAGGGGAAACATTTTCCAGCGGTTTTAACATTTTCTGATGGTTTGTGGAAAAAGGAAAACATTTTTTGATTGTTTGTGGAGAAGGGGAAATATTTTCCGAAAGTTATAATAGTTTCCAACTATTAAAAAAGGTTTGTGGAAAAGTGGAAACATTTTCCAGTGATTTGAGGAAAAGGAAAAAACATTTTCCGACAGTTCTAACATTTTGCGATGATTAAAAAAACTTAATGTTTTCGAAAATGGGAGGACAACAACTCAACAAAACCAAAATGACATGACACTTTGTCTATCACGTCATCACTTGAAGGACAAATATATTTGTAAAGGAAGTATTTTACAAATATGAAAAACATATTTAAGCCTTAGGGAGCTTTTGGTACGGGAGAAATTTTTTACGTCCATGAACTGTGTTTTCTTGGAATGAAGAAAATTTGTTTGGTTGATCATTGAGAAACTATAGATAATTTTATTATGAATCAAAGAGTTACGCGATAATTTTGCCAATAACTTTAATTATTTACCACATTAAATAATTTAATAAGAGTAACATAATATTTTTACTATAATAAAAAGAAAATTAAACTAGGAAAAATAGGATTATCACCCCTTACACGGAATTGTTTCTTTAGGAATGTGAGTTAAAAATGATTCTCACGAATCATAGTTTCTCAAGAATATGTTTCTTAAATACGTACCAACTATGGGAAACTAAGTTTCCAAGTTAGGATTATGGAGAAAGATAAAATTTCTCCCCTATCAAACACCCTCTTAAATTTTTAAAAAAAAATTATATTATAAGAACTAAAATGAAAAGATTAATATATTAAAATGATTACAACAAAATAACTAGGACCAAAACTTTAAAAAAAACTTTATAGAGACCAAAAGTCAAAAAAAAAATTAAGGATCAAAAGGAATATACAACTATATTTGAAAGACAAAATATATTTAAATCTTAAAATAATATAATCTGACGTGGTAGAATAAAGAGACTTATCTACTACCAATGTAAAATAATATGACACAAATAATATATAATTATTAAACTCTTAATCTTTTATTTTATCATCACAACTTTAAACAACATGCAACTTTAGACAAGTGAATAATTTTATTTTATTTTACTTGTGAATTTATATTTTTTTACTATCTAGTTTTCATGATCCATAAAATAAAGTTGACTTAAATATATTTTTCATACATGTAATATAATTGATTTTGATTCTACTACCTAATCTTTACTTTTTTTAAAATTTTATTTTACCATTTGAATTGTTTGATTTTAGTATTTGTCATTAGTCAATGTATGTTAAGTGATAATGTGAGTGTCACGTTATCGATTAAGTAATAATATGACATATTAATAGAGTATCACGTCATCACTTAACAAACCCTAACTGATCATGTATATTAAAATTAAACATAAAAGTTTCATTTAATAAAAAAACAATTAGGTAGTAAAATCAAAATAGGCTATATTGAATCTATAAAAAAACATATTTAAACCAATAAAATTTATACAAATAATGTCTGTATTTGAGTTCAAAACCATTTTGCACTAATATCTAGTAAAAGTTTACAATTTAGCTACATTAGTTTGATCATTAAATTTTTATTTTAAACTAAAAAGTAAATAAAACACCCTTTTTTTTTCCTACTAACCCTTCTCTGCCCTATTCTTTCATGTCAAAACTTCAACTTCTCATTTTTTTCTGATCACCCTCCTATGCCTCACCAATCTCAAAATCTCAAACTTCCTTTTTTTTTTTTTTCCATCTTCCTCAACACTACTTCTTTGTCATAAAACCTCAACTCCCATATTATCTAGTCACCCTCTTTCACCTCACTTACTCATCTCAGAATCTCATTCCTCCATTTTTAAACCACCTTCCTCTGTCCCACTTCCAATGTCAAAACCCTAAGCTCCCTTATTTTTAGCCAGCCTCCTCTACTTCAATCTCCCATCTCGAAATGCAGCAAGTTAAAATACAAAATTTGGGGAAAAAAAATGGCATGAAGGAGAAGAAGAAAGTTTTTTTAGATTTTTAATTTAGAATAAATTTTAAATGAAATGTTGACATGACTAATTACTTAAATTTTATTAGATGATTGGATAAAATAGTTTTACACTCTTAGTATAATAAGCTCTAATATTATATATTATATAATTTAATAATTGGATTGATTGAATTTAACTGTTATTAAAAAACTATGAAAATTATCATTTTCACACATAGACTTGTGAAATATTTTATCTTATCATTATAACTTTAAACAATATGCAACCTTAGACAAATTAATGAATGGTTTATTTTTTATATATTTATTTATTGATTTATGAAAGCTCAACGAATCAATTATATATATAAAGAAGGATTAATTCTATGGAGTGATGTCATGTGCCAATCCCATATTCATTTTCTCCAAAATCATTATTAAATGACAATATTAATTCAATTATTCACTCAAATAAATATTATTCTATTATGTAAATAGATTCTATTATATTATGTATACATTCTATTCTATTAGGAAATTATTTAATTCTTATTCTATTCTGTAAATAACTATTTTATCATAAATACATAAAATATCTAATTGATTAGTAAAAATATTTAATTTAATTATTATTTTATAATTATTATAATTGATTAATTCATATATTTAATAGTATTTTGTAACTGATTATGTTAATTGATAACAAATCAAATCATTAAATCTTAAAATGATTTTTCTATCATAAAAAAAAATAATTATTTTATCAATTATTTTGTAATATGTACATAAATACAAAGATTTAAACCGTAATGGCTGGACCAATAATAATAATAATTTAATTATTACATACTATTACGTAAATTTTAGTGTTATTATTTTTTTCTGTACTCTTTCTCCGTTTCTGTAAATTCATATTATAAACGAAAATCACAAAATACTCCCTCTCTCATTCATTTTTAGGCTGCTTCATTCTCTTCTTCACCATCCTTGCCAATTATACATATGCTGCATTTCATTCTAAGATCGATCCTCTTTAGAATTTTAAAATATCTTGTATGATTTGAGTTTCAATTAAAAACACATGATGTATATTGTTATTTTTCTTTTTTGAAATAGTTAATTGCTGACACTTTTTATTCCTATCATTTCATTTGGTTTTAATGGAGACATCGATAAATACAAATAAGAAACACAAATACATTGACATTTTTATTCATTCTCTACTGTAAGTATTTTTTTATGTTTTTCAATTTTATTTTAATTTTTTTACACAACTTGTTTAATATTTTGTATTGAAAATTTATTTGTTAATGTTATTTTACATTTTCTTTACTTTCAACCTATTATTATTTTCATTTTAAATAGCTAATTACTGATACTTTTTTATTTTATTTTATACAGTTTCAATGGAGCAAATG
>PYAF01005952.1:0-13551 GCA_007407185.1 Glycine tomentella
TTTAGGGTTTTCTGACCCCAATCATGTTAATAATGTGTTGGCTAAAGGTATTCTATCCTGTATTCAGGTTCCCACAATTTTCTAAAGTCATCTTGGTCAGTTTTGACCCAGGGGCATTTTGGTAATTTTGCCTCTCACTCTAGGGGTAAAATCGTCATTTCCAAAAATGTTCAGGGAAACTCTGTAATTGTCACCCTAAAAGTGCTTAGATCAATTTTCAAGCATCCCAGAGTGTTTATAAAATTTCCTCCTTAAGATATATTGCTAAAATACATAGGGGTAATTTGGTCATTTCTAAAATGTCCAAGGGTATTTTCGTCATTTCTCTTAAATCCTTCTATACTGTCTCTAGTTAACATTTTACCCCAATATTTGATTGTGATTCAAAATTTTGGAGTGTTACACTTGAAATGTGAACTGAACCCTGTGATAGGGAATTAATATGCATGGCTATGATGTGATTGATTGTGGCATGCCTGGTGGAATGTGAAACCTGATTGTGCATGCTATGCTTGAATTGTATCCTATTGTGGTAGGATAGATGATTTGAGTTTGAGAAAGACCTGGTGAGAGATGAGCCTGTGATATGGAGGTAGCCTCCTACGTGGAGATGTTCCCATATGCACAGAGGTAGCCTCCCCAGGCAATTGTATTGTGTTAGAGGATGAGATGGCCTTGGGATACATAGAGGTAGCCTCGTGATAAGAGACAGAGGTAGCCTCACCAAAAGGGGATGTACCTGATATATAGACGAAACCTCGAGATAGAGATGTACCTATATATTCAGAGGAAGCCTCCGCTAGGGATACATGCAGGAGATGTGCCGAGTATATAGAGGTAGCCTCCCCGTGAGGAGATGTTCCTATATACTTAGATGTAGCCTCTGCATGGCAGTTATTGATGTGATAAATGGCTTTATGCCATGAGTATGCCTTGGTTTTGGCTGATGGATGTGTATAACCTGATTGTGGTCAGGTGTATTGTGCATGATGATTGATTTAGTGATTCACTGATGATGATTGTGATTGTTGTTGATATATATATATATATGTGTGTGTGTGTGTTGTCAGTGAACAGGGGAAGGAAATACCTTCAAGGGCCCTGAGTTTACTGAGATTTTATATCTCACCCCTTGTTGGGGCTATGTTTTGCAGGTGATTCTTCCAGAGTAGCAGATAGATCCCAAGGCAAGAAGCCTATGCAGGATTAGCTGCTGATGGACACCTTAGGCTAGAGAACATGAGCTTATGCTCTGATGTTTTGTATTTAGCCTTTGGTTTTGTATTTTGATGTACCCTGATGGGATACTATATAGTTTTGTACTGTATAGAGAAACTTATATGTATATTCACCATATTATAGTGTACAGTGTTATACAGATGACATTTGATCCAAACTGCTTAAACTCTGATTGATTAATTACTTGATTGTGATTGGTGTCTGGTAATGACCCTGATTAGTGGATCGGGGCGTTACAAATAGCAAGTTCCTAAGCCTCTTAAACATCCATGTGTCCATTCTTGAAGTTTCTTAGAGCTTTTCTTCATTGACCTTGCATCATACCGCCAAAGCTTGTATTAGGAATTCTAATCAACCAATTTTTCCTTCAATTACATGTAATAGCTTCTCTTGAATTCTTATTGGTCCATTTTGCTTTAGTTATTAAAATTGCTAATCTAAATTATTTAGAGCACTTATCCCTATCATAATTAAGGGAAAATTCTATAGATCCTGTCCATACTAGTCTTATAATTTTCTGATGCCTAGGGTAGTCTAAATTAAGCTCTTTTCATCCTATCTTCCAAAATTCGTAGAAATTTTATTTTAAGGTTTTCCGCCACCAACCTCACTGATACTGGATTTTCTAAAATTATTTTATCCAATGGTGAAGTTCCCACAAATTTCTAAAGTCATCTGGTCAGTTTTTGACCTAAGGGCATTTTGGTAATTTTACCCCTCATCCTAGGGGCATAATTGTCATTATCTAAAAATGTTCAAGGAAACTCTGTAATTGTCACTCTAAGGGTATCTTTGGTTATTTCTAACCCATCTGAGAATATTTATAACATTTATTCCTTAAATGTCTTACCGGACTTCCTAGGGCAATTTGGTCATTAATAAAATATCCAGGGGTATTTTGGTCATTTAGTGCCTCAAGGACCTGACTGTCATTCTTGAAATTGTCCAAGGATATTTTGGTAATTTCTCCTAGGGATACATTGGTCATTTCCAGAATTGTTCGGGGCAGAATTGTCATTTTTACCCTAGGGATATAAACGTCATTTCTGAAATTGTTCAGGGGCATTCTTGTCATTTTGCCCTAAATTTTCTACTATCTTTCATTAACATTTTACTCTCAGTAATTGTCTGTAATTCCCTAAATTTTGGGGTGTTACATAAATGGGTTTCTTACATGTTTAGAGATAGTGTTTCTCTAAGGACAACTGAGTAGTGTTCTCAGTGTGGGTTTTGGTCTCTAAGGGTTTAATAGTGTTTTAGACTTCTGAACTTTATCTAGGATTGATAAAGAGAGGCTTGTAATTGCTTGTAAGAATAATTTTGCAATAGTGGAACTCTACTCTAGTGTTGAGTGGAAGAACTGGATGTAGCTTCATAGTGTTTGAAGTGAACCAGTATAAAAATCTGTGGCTAATCTTTCTTCTCACCTATTCATCTCTTAATTGTTTTGTTAGTGAATCAATCTCATTGCACAGAAAGTTATACTCTGTTTTATATTCTTATTGAAAAAAGAATTTGATTGAATATTGATTCTTGGTTTTGAAACAATTTTTAAAGTGATAAAGATCCTGTGGTAACTCTGATTTTAAATTTTTAATTTACCAAGATTCAACCAATTTACCCCCCCTCTTAGTTGTGTTGAAGCATTCTATTCATTTTCAATTGGCATCAAGAGCTGGTTCTTGTAAGTTACGCAAGATCACTTTTTCTTTTCAAAAAGGAAAATGAATACTTCTCAAATAACCTTTAAAGAGGGTGCCTCTTTAAACAAACCTCCAATGTTTGAAGGGGAACACTTCATTTTTTGGAAAAATAGAATGAAGATCTTTATTCAATCAAATGACCCAGGAGCATGGAATGAAATAGAGAAGGGTCCTTTTATTCCAAAGAAAACTGTGGCAAATGAGTTGATTCCTAAAGAATGGGATGAGATGACTGAGGTTGAACAAAGAACTGTCCAATATGATTTTAAAGCTAAAAATATGATCACCTCTGCACTTTCCTCTGATGAATTTTTCAGGACTGTGAGATGCACAAGTGCAAAAGAAATGTGGGAAATGCTGGAAATTACTCATGAAGGAACTGAGGAAGTTAGAAGGTCAAGGAAGCATGCTTTGATCCATGAGTATGAAATGTTCAAGATGAACACCAATGAGAGCATTTCTCAGCTGCAGACCAGATTTACTCACATTGTAAATCACCTTTTGGGTCTTAGAAAAGTCTTTGATACTGAAGAATTAAACATCAAAATATTGAAGTGTTTAACAAGACCTTGGCAACCAAAAGTTACAGCAATCCAGGAGTCAAAAGATGTGTCAAAGATGTCAATGGCTGCATTGTTTGGTAAGCTTCTTGAATATGAATTAGAAATGTCTCAATTAACATCTTGTGAAGATGCAGAAAAGAAAACAAGAAGCATAGCCTTGAAAGCTGCAACTTTGAAAGCTGAAAAGGAAGAGGAAACAAGTGAAAAGGATGATGAAGACAATGTAAACTTGGTGGGGAAAAAGTTCAGCAAATTTCTGAAGAAAAACAAGAATAAAAGGTTTAGCAAAGGGAACAAAAATAGCAATAACAACAACAACCTCAACAAGAAGATTGACAACAACTTCACATGCTTTGAATGTGGCAAACCGGGTCACATCAAATCTGAGTGCTCAATCTACTTGAGGAAGCAACAAAGTGAAAGCAAGATGAAGAAGGAAGGAAAAGGAAAGAGGGCATACATAGCTTGGGAGGATAATGAGTCAACAACCTCAGATTCTTCCACAGAAAATGAAGAAGCTAACATGTGTCTCACCTCCACCATCAATGAAGATGATGATGATGATGACTTGCTTATTGAAGGAGATGAGGTAAATTCTGAACTTGATCAAGCTATTCATGCTTTTCAAAAAATGTATGAGGAAGCCCAAAAACTTGCAAAATCCAATAATAAACTCAAAGGAAATCTTAGGCGGCATATTGAAAAAATTACTGAATTGCAAAATAAGATTTGCAACTTGAAAGAAGAAAATGAAAAACTTGTTTCAAGTTACAAATTGAATGGATGTGTGTGTGCTTCTTCCTCTAGCAATGTTGATAAGTATAAGTTGCTTCAAAAGGATTTTGATGAGTATAAACAAAGTCAAGGTGAAAAATATATGTTGCTTTTAGCCAAAAACAGTGATTTGATTGATCTCTTGAGGAAGTTTTATAAGGGAAAATGCAACTTGGCTGAAATTTTAAGTGTGCAAAAGTATGCTGGAGATACTTCTGGTTTGGGGTATAAACATGGATCAAAATCATTTGGAAAAATAGTTTTTGTACCTCCAAAACAGAAGAATCAAAAGTGGCAAAAGAACTCAAGGGTCAATCAAAATTCTGCTATTGGGAAAACTTCAAAATCTGTCACTTGCAACTATTGTATGAAAAAGGGGCACACATCTTTTAAATGCTATGCTAGGAGATTCTATGTGCCTAATGGTGATTGCATTCCCAAAGTAAAAAGAAATGCTAACCCTTATGGACCCAACCTTGAGTGGGTACCATCCATTAAATTCTGATTTGAATTTTGTAGGTGTGTCTAAGAGCTAGGACATCAACTTGGTATCTTGACAGGGATGCTCTGGAGACATGTCCCTTCTCTCAAATTTGACTTCAAAAGAAGGAGGATATGTCACTTATGGTGATAATAACAAAGGAAAGATAATTGGTGAAGGCAATATTGGAGACAACATCAAAACAAAAATAAAAAATATGTTGTATGTGGATGGATTAAAGAATAATTTGTTGAGCATAAGTCAGTTGTGTGACAAAGGCTTTAAAGTAAATTTCAACAAGGATTGCTGCATAATTTCTGATGAGAAAAATGGTGAGGTACTGCATATAGGTAAAAGAAAAGGTAATATATATGTGCTTTCAATTGATCATGCATTATTCCATAAATCTTCTTGCCTAATAAGTAGAGTTGATGAAACTTGGTTGTGGCATAGAAGAGCAAGTCACATAAACATGCATCACATGAACAAGCTCATAAGAAAAAGATTTAGTAATTGGATTACTCAAACTCAAGTTTGAGAAGGACAAACTTTGTGATGCTTGTCAAAAGCGGAAACAAACAAAGAATTCTCTTTAAAGCAAAAACATTGTTTCCACCTCTAGACCACTTAAACTTCTTCACATTGACTTGTTTGGTCCTTCTAGAACAATGAGCTTAGGTGGAAATTATTATGGACTTGTAATTGTGGATGATTACTCTAGATACACTTGGACTCTGTTTTTGAAATCCAAGAGTGATGTTTTCCTTGCTTTTAGAAAAATGGCCAAGCTTAATCAAAATGAGAAAGGATGTAAAATAGTTTCAATAAGAAGTGATCATGGTGGAGAATTCCAGAATGAACATTTTGAAAAATTCTATGAGGAAAATGGAATTAACCACAATTTTTCAGCTCCAAGAACACCCCAACAAAATGGTGTTGTGGAGAGGAAAAATAAATCTCTTGAGGAAGGAGCTAGAACACTTCTTAATGAATCAAATTTACCTAAGTATTTTTGGGCTGATGCTGTAAGCACTGTGTGTTATACTTTGAATAGATTACTTATAAGGCCTATTTTAAAGAAAACCCCTTATGAGCTATACAAAGGAAGAAAACCCAATATTTCTCATTTAAGAGTTTTTGGAAGCAAGTGTTTTATACTGAATAATGGGAAAGAATCACTTGGAAAATTTGATGCTAAGGCAGATGAAACAATTTTCCTTGGATATTCATTACATAGCAAGGCATATAGAGTATTCAATAAAAGAACGATGTGCATTGAAGAATCTGTACATGTGATTTGTGATGAAACTAATCCCTCTAAGGAGAAAAAAGAGTTGGATGGTGATGTAGGTCAGCTGGAAGAATTAATTGAAATAGGCAATTCCTCAACCAAAATTGAAGAACCAAGAGTTGAAACAGAATCCACAACCCCTGTTTAAGTGCCCAGGGATTGGAGAGCAAGAAGAGATTTATCACTTGACAATATCATAGGTGAAGTTTCAAATGGAGTATCTACTAGATCCTCATTAAAAAACCTATGTTGTGATATGGCTTTTGTTTCACAAATTGAGCCTAAGAACATTGATCAAGCCTTGAATGATGAACATTGGATGCATGCAATACATGAAGAGCTCAATCAGTTTAAGAGAAATGAAGTTTGGGAACTTGTTCCTAGACCTTCATCTCTTAAACCCATTGGCACAAAATGGGTTTTTAGAAATAAGCTTGATGAGAGTGGAATCATAGTCAGAAATAAAGCTAGATTGGTTGCTAAAGGCTATAACCAAGAGGAAGGCATAGACTATGAAGAAACTTTTGCTCCAGTTGCAAGGTTGGAAGCAATCAAATTATTGCTTGCATATGCATGTCTCATGGATATCAAACTTTTTCAAATGGATGTTAAAAGTGCTTTTTTAAATGGATTTATTGAGGAGGACATATATGTTGAACAACCTCCTGGTTTTACAGATTTTAAACATCCAAATTATGTTTACAAACTAAAAAAGGCAGTTTATGGTTTGAAACAAGCTCCTTGACAATGGTTTGAAAGGTTAAGCAAATTCTTGCTTGAACAATCTTTTTCAAGGGGCAATGTTGATAAAATCTTGTTTATCAAAAGGCTTGGAAATGATTTCTTATTGGTTCAAATTTATGTGGATGATATTATATTTGGTTTTACTAACCACAAGTTATGCAAGGATTTTTCATCAGCTATGCAGAAAGGATTTGAAATGTCAATGATGGGTGAACTTGCATTCTTCCTTGGACTTCAAGTAAAGCAAATGAAGAATGGAACCTTTCTTAACCAATCCAAATATTGTCTTGAAATTATCAAGAAATTTGAAATGGAAAAGAGCAAGAATGCTGCAACTCCCATGGCTACATCAACATATCTTAATTTAAATGAAAGTAGGAAGAAAGTTGATGAGTCAAATTACAGAGGAATGATTGGATCATTGTTATATTTGACAACTAGTAGACCTGATATAATGCTCAGTGTTTGTTTGTGTGCTAGATATCAAGCTAATCCTAAAGAATCACATCTTACTACTGTCAAGAGAATTCTGAAATATCTCAAAGTTACACCAAGAGTTGGTCTTTGGTATCCAAAAGGTGCTTCTTTAAATATTATTGGTTACTCTGACTCTGATTTTGCAGGTTGCAAATTAGATAGGAAAAGCACAAGTGACACTTGTCATCTGCTAGGAAGCTCATTAATCTCATGGCATTGCAAGAAGCAATCCTGTGTGGCATTATCCACTGCTGAAGCTGAATACATTTCAGCTGGAAGTTGTTGTGCACAAAGCTTGTGGCTTAAACAACAAATGCTTGATTATGGAGTGGAACTAAATGCTATTCCTCTGCTATGAGACAACACAAGTGCTATCAACATATCAAAGAACCCAATAATGCATTCAAGAACAAAGCATATTGAGATAAGACATCATTTCCTCAGAGATCAGGTTCAAAAAGGTAACATAAAGGTAGATTTCATTGACACCAATCATCAACTAGCTGATATATTCACAAAACCATTATCTAGATATAGATTTTATACTCTTAGAAACATGCTAGGGATCCTTGATGAAAGCAACATTATCTAGCCTGTTTGTATGTGTTTTATGTGATGATTGAAAGCCTATATGCCACATAATGAATAAGTGTTTGGATCATTGTCAAAAAGCTGCTAAAATGCTCTGTATCTGATGTATTCACTGTAATAATCGATTACACCATGAGTTAATCGATTAAAATCATTAAAAATCAAGTTTGGAACGCAATTAGTACTCATGTAATCGATTACACATGAATGGTAATCGATTATTCTTCACATTTCAGAAATCACTTACCTCTGGAATAATCGATTACACATCGGGATAACCTATTACATTGTTCAACATTCTAAAACTAAAAGCAAAACTCATTGTAATAATCGATTACTTAAGAGTTGTAATCGATTACTGTTTATATTAGAAATAACTCTCACTCTGTGATAATCGATTACCACTCAGGATAATCGATTATTTATGACCCTGATACTTGTATGATTGATGCAAGCTCTGAAATAATCGATTACTTTGAGAAAGAATCGATTACTGGTCATCTTCAACCTCAGGTCAAGAATGAAATAATCGATTACTTATGAAATTAATCGATTACCATGTGTTTTAAAGAAGCCTAATTGCTCTGGAATAATCGATTACATTACGGAATAATCGATTATTCATGCTGTTGTATGAAATCTGACAGGTTTTAATGGAAAATCAAACTGCCCAATCCATTTAATAACCAACCCAATGTCATTAAACTGTCACCAACAACTATATTTTTGAAATTATGGACATTAAGTGACTGAATTGTGCCTATAAATACATGATTACATGCCTTAGACAATATGCACCTACTCTCTTCTATCTCTCTGCATTTTCTGCAATTTTTTTGTCTGTGTCTGATGTGTTGCAAACACATCTTAGTTTTAGGCTAGTTTTAGGATTTAATTTAATCAAATAGTTAGGAATTAGAATAGAATTAGTTAGTTTATTATTATTATTGTCTTTAAACTCAATTCATTACCATATGTGCAATTTCAGGTCAAAAAGAGGAGAATCAAGGCAAAAGAAAGAAGAAAATTGAGTTTAAGGTCTCGCGCGGATCGCGCCAAATGATAAATAACTAGCATCAGATTCGAACATTCCGCGCAGATCACGTGGAGAAGATCATGTTTCCTTATTTAACTTATCTGTTTCGGGATTGAGCACTGTTTTAGGCTTTATTACTGTAATTAAATCATTCTATAAATAAAAAGCCTCTGAGGACTGAAGGGTATCATCCATTATTCATCTAAAAACCACATTCCATTATTCTAAACCTCTGGAAGTCAAGAATCAAGGTTAGGGTTTCAGCACAGTCATGTATTATTCAACAGCTTTGATTTTCTTGAGGCCTATGGCAGGCTAAATCTTGTATTGTGGGAAGGCCATGAACTGATGTGAACTCCTCTGTAATTTGACTGGTATTGAATAATAATGTTTTGATTGTTTTATTCTATTCTATTCTTATTTTCTATTCTTATTTGGAACTGATCACTTCACTTAAGTATTGAGGGTTAGGATTCGCAATGGGGACGTTGGGGTTCTAATTTCTGATCTGTTTAGAGTAACAATTGTTCATCACCTAGGGATAGGGATGCGTAGCTGCAGAAATTATGATATGGTCTTTTAAAGGCTTAAACTGATAGATTTCACTAAGGGATTAGGGATTAACTAATCTAGAAAAGACTTATTTTCTGAACAATCATAACAAGAAACCCTTATGATATATTCTCTAAATGCTTAGTTTGACAGGATTGCTAAGGGGTTAGGATTCTCGATCGAATTAAAGAGATAAGTCACTAATAATTTAGGATTTACGATATTAGGAGAGATTTATCATTTGTGTAAATTAAACTAATAAACCAGTCAAGTGAAGGAGGTAGGAATCAAAGGGGATTGCGCCTGACCACAATTGCTCTTCCATTGCTAACTTTTTGATTTAATTTACTGTTTATTTAATTTCTGTTTTTACTCAACAACCAATCAATCAACAACAACAACTGCTTTCAACATTTTCTGTTTTACTTTCAATCACATTGATTCCTTATTACTGTGAATTTCACCCCAATCCCTGTGGAGAACGATACTCACTTACTTATTTTATTACTTGAAACGATCGGTGCACTTGCCGTAGTGTGTGGAATAATCGCAACAAGTTTTTGGCGCCGTTGCCGGGGATTGGTTACAGATTTTACAGTAATTTTTAATTTCTATGATTGAAATTTTTGTTACTAATAGCTTCTTTGAGTTTTTATGCGAGGTTCAGTTAACCCTGAGGAATTACAGTTCGATCCTGAAATTGAAAGAACCATCCAAAGGAGACTAGCCAAACAAAGGAGAGAAGAAGCAGAGAATTCTGACTTTGATTCACTTCCAAAATCAGATTCAGAAATAGAAGAAAATATGGCTGAAGCAAGAAACAATCAGCGGAGGCCCGAGGATGAACTAATGGAGGATATTCTGGCTCCTATGTTCACAAGACCCAACTCCACCATTGTGAGGCCACCAATACAAGCTAATCATTTTGATATCAACCCTTCATTTATAGCATTGGTGGAGCGCAGTCAGTTTGGAGGAGAAGACTTTGAAGACCCACATGACTTCATTGACAGATTTCTCAGAATCTGTGATACTATCAGACACCAAGGGGTCTCAGATGATGCAGTGAGATTAAGTCTATTTCCCTTTGCAATTAAAGGAAATGCGTTGAGATGGCTGAATAGACAAACATCCAATAGCATCTCAACATGGGAGGACTTAGTTTCAATGTTCTTTGCAGAGTACTTTTCCATGGATAAGTATAACCGGTTGGTGAATGAAATCACCAATTTTACTCAGAATGGAAGAAAGTCCCTTTGTGCTGCTTGGAATAGATTCCAAGAACTAATCAGGAGATGTCCACAGTATGATATGCCTGTAAGTAAGCAGGTACGTATATTCTTTAATGGTATGACTCCTGAAACTTGGATGATCGTGAATGTTGCAGCAGGGGGTACTATAAGGTCTAAAACAGCAGCTCAGACATATGAGCTTATTAATTCTTTGGCTCGGAATGAGAATGAAAGCATAACACATCAACCAAAGAGAGAACCAATCCAGATGTCCACTAACGATGCGATGCTTGCAGAGCAGAAAATTTTGGCACATCAACTAGCCAAATTGACTGAAAAGATTGATAAATTACAAGTTTCTGCAGCCCAAGTGGGAGCCAGCCAACCCCATGTTATCTGTGAGTACTGCCAAGGTGAGCATGAGTCTAATGTTTGCCCTATTCTTGTTGGAGCTGACCCTGTGCAGGTTAATGGGGTTTGGAATGAGCAGAGGCAGTAGCAGCCTTATCAGAGAAACTACAATAATTTTGCTCCAGGAAACAACTATCAAAGGAAATTTCAAGGAGGTGGCCTAGACTACAAGTCTAACAACTACTTGCAACCCCCTCCTATTCCCAACAAGGAGCCCTCTGAACTTGAAAAGGTAGTGTTGCAGCTGTCAAAAACAACAGCAGAATTTATAGCTGAAACAAGAGCTCACAGAACAAACCAAGACGCTTCCATCAGAAATCTAGAAAACCAGATTGGCCAGCTTGCAAAACAATTGGCCGAGAGACCACAAGGCCAGTTCCCAAGTGATACAATGATAAACCCAAGGGAACATGCCAAGGCCATCACAACCAAAAGTGGTAAGGTATTAACTACACCAGAAGGGTCAGAGGTGAGTAGAAAGGAAGCTGAGAAGAAAAATGCAGCAGCTGAACCATCAAAAGAAAAAGCTGCAGAAAATTCAGAAGAGCAGAATTCTGCACCTCAACCAAAGAAGTGGGACTTTTCTCGCTTTGAGAAGCCTCCATATCCGGTGCAGACCAAGCAACAACTGCAGAAACAACAATTTTCCAGGTTCTTAGACATGTTTAAGAAGTTGCATATCAATATACCATTTGCTAAGGCATTAGCTAATATGCCCAATTATGTAAAATTCATGAAAGAACTTCTATATAAGAAACATAAGCTGCAAGATTGTGAAACCATAGCACTCACTGAGGAGTGCAGTGTAATAATTCAGAGGAAACTTCCCCCTAAATTGAAAGATCCTGGAAGTTTTAACATCCCTATAGCCATAGGAAACATTAATGTAGGGAAAGCACTTTGTGACTTAGGGGCTAGTATAAATCTCATGCCATTATCTATGTGTAAGTCCCTAGGCATATATGAATTAAAACCTACTAGAGTATCCTTGCAATTAGCAGATAGATCTTTAAGGAAACCCTCAGGGGTAATTGAGGATGTTTTAGTGAAGGTAGACAAATTTATATTTCCTGTTGATTTTATTGTGTTGGACATGGAGGGTGAAAGTGAAATCCCTCTACTGTTAGGAAGGTCTTTCCTAGCCACTGCTAGGGCCTTAATAGATGTAGAGTAGGGAAAGCTTGAGCTGAGATTAAATGATGAGTCTGTTGTATTTAACGTATTTGATGCCATGAAGCATCCAGCTGATGAACAGGATTGTTTTAGGCTAGATGTATTGGATAATGTGATTTGTGCAGGAATGACAATAGGTATGGCAACAGCTGGAATTGAAGAAAATACAGAAAAAGCAGCAGCAACACATCCTGCAGCAAGTTATACAGAAGAAGGAACTGCAGCAGAAGAAGAAACAACAGCAACAGCTATACATGCAGACTATGCAGGAAATTATACAGTAGAGGAGACAGCAAGTGCAGCAGCAATATTTGCTGCAGAATCCAGCCCTGCAGCTGCAGGAAACACAGCAGAACCTATGCTAGAAAAGCTAGAGTAGAAGGAAGATGACATCCCAACCGGAGCACCTAAAGTAGAGCTGAAAGAACTACCGGAACATCTGAAGTACGTCTTCCTAGGTGAGAATGAAACTTATCCAGTCATCATTAATAGAGGGCTGGAATGGTTTGAGGAAGAAAAACTGCTCAAGGTACTTAAGGAGCACAAGTCAGCCATAGGCTGGTCTATTTCGGACTTGAAAGGTATAAATCCCTCCTTTTGTACTCATAAAATTCTAATGGAAACTGATGTTAAACCTGTAAGGCAGCCACAAAGAAGGCTCAATCCCATAATGAAAGAAGTGGTAAGGAAAGAAGTTGTTAAGCTTTTAGATGCAGGTATGATTTATCTGATTTCAGACACACCTTGGGTAAGTCCAGTCCAAATTGTTCCAAAGAAGGGAGGCATGGCGGTCATTCAAAATGACAACAATGACTTGATTCCCTCAAGAACTATCACAGGCTGGAGGATGTGTGTGGATTATCGGAGGCTGAACGATGCAACTAGAAAAGATCATTTTCCACTTCCATTCATGGATCAAATGCTTGAAAGGCTTGCCGGTCATGACTATTATTGTTTCCTTGATGATTACTCTGGGTATAACCAAATCCCAGTAGCACCGGAAGATCAAGAAAAGACAGCCTTCACATGTCCGTTTGGGGTGTTTGTTTATAGAAGAATGCCATTTGGATTGTGTAATGCATCCACAACCTTCCAGAGATGCATGCTTTCAATTTTCTCTGACATGGTAGAAAGAGGGCTTGAGGTATTTATGGATGATTTTTCTATTTTTGGCCCTTGTTTTAATTCTTGCTTAGCTAACTTAGCTAAAGTTCTAAAAAGATGTCAAGAGACTAATTTAGTATTAAACTGGGAAAAATGCCATTTCATGGTAAGGGAAGGCAT
>PYAF01005952.1:22124-38344 GCA_007407185.1 Glycine tomentella
TAAATCAAAAACTGAAAGCTATTCCTTCATCAATTCATCGCTCTGAACACATCTCTCAACAGGACCCTGGGCTAATTCTAGCCCCAGCTCATATGGGTCACTATTCATAAAAACCCCCAGGATCAAAATTAAACGGAGAAACTTGAGTCTCTTACCTCAGTGGCGACTCAAAAGACCTCAGGACAGCTTCCTCGAGCTTCTGTGTCCTAATCATGTCGTGGGTCCTCGCCAAACTCAAGTTCTCTGAGCTTTTCCTCTGAGGTTCCACTTCTCACATAAAAGGGGTTTTTCAAGAGCAGAATTGAAGGATTCAAGTTTTCTAATCGATTCTATCACAAACAAAGGTCATCAGGAAGTGTTTGAGCTAGTATCTAAGGTCCCTAAAAGCTTGGAAGGTCATCAATGGAGGTTTGGAGGTCCAAGGAAGAAGAAAGGCTGATTTTTCCTCTCCTTTTCGCGTTTTTGGCCTTAAATACTGCCCCTGACCGACATGCGGTGCCCTTGGCGCCACTCCGACGCTCCTGGCGCCAACTTCCAGCACTGTGGCGCTCTTGGCGCCACTCCGACGCTCTTGGCGCCAACTTCCAGCACTGTGGCGCTCTTGGCGCCACTCTGGCGCTCTTGGCGCCAGTTTTCAGCACCTGTGGCGCTCTTGGCGCCACTCTGGTGCTCTTGGTGCCAGTTTCCAACACCTGTGGCGCTCTTGGCGCCACTCTGGCGCTCTTGGCGCCACATGTAGAATTAGCCTATGTACCCCCGGTAGTACATAGGCTTGTTGGTGCGGTACCTTCTGTTCGGCTTAATTCTGCTATTTTCACCTGCTAACCATCAATTCTAGACTAAAACACCTCATGAAGGCACAGAAATGAGGGTCCTTACACTAAATCTTGTATTGTGGGAAGGTCATGAACTGATGTGAACTCCTCTGTAATTTGACTGGTATTGAATAATAATGTTTTTGATTGTTTTATTCTATTCTATTCTTATTTTTTATTCTTATTTGGAACTGATCACTTCACTTAAGTATTGAGGGTTAGGATTCGCAATGGGGACATTGGGGTTCTAATTTCTGACCTATTTAGAGTAACAGTTGTTCATCACCTAGGGATAGGGATGCGTAGCTGCAGAAATTATGATATGGTCTTTTAAATGCTTAAACTGATAGATTTCACTAAGGAATTAGGTTTTTGATTCAGGTTAAAGGGTTAATTCACTAAGGGATTAGGGATTAACTAATCTAGAAAAGACTTATTTTCTGAACAATCATAACAAGAAACCCTTATGATATATTCTCTAAATGCTTAGTTTGACAGGATTGCTAAGGGGTTAGGATTCTCAATCGAATTAAAGAGATAAGTCCCTAATAATTTAGGATTTACGATATTAGGAGAGATTTATCATTTGTGTAAATTAAACTAATAAACCAGTCAAGTGAAGGAGGTAGGAATCAAAGGGGATTGCGCCTGACCACAATTGCTCTTCCATTGCTAACTTCTTGATTTAATTTACTGTTTATTTAATTTCTGTTTTTACTCAACAACCAATCAATCAACAACAACTTCTTTCAACATTTTGTGTTTTACTTTCAATCACATTGATTCCTTATTACTGTGAATTTCACCCCAATCCCTGTGGAGAACGATACTCACTTACTTATTTTATTACTTTAAACGATCGGTGCACTTGTCGTAGTGTGCGGAATAATCGCAACAGTGTCTAAACTGTACCCAATCCCTCCATTCTGACCATGTCCAATCCCACACCCAAGAGAACTAGAACCACAAAGAGGAAAGCTGGTGAGTCTTCCTCAAATCCTCCTGCACCTCAACCAACCAATAGGTTAGACCTATGGTTCTCATCCGAGGCTGACAAAATGAACTATCTGCAGTTCAATGCCACAAAACCAGTGGCCACCCCTAAATACATTGAGCATGACTGGTTTATCAGGCAAGGATTCCAGTTTCCAGCCTATTTAGAATCCCAAAGCCTTAGGAGATTCTTAGAGATGAAGGGTACTTTCTACCCTGATCTTGTTAAGGTATTTTACACCTGCTTGAAAGGGTCAATGCAGGGTGACATGAGGTCAAAGGTTAAGGGAGTCACCATGCACATCACTCCTGATATATGGGAAACAGTGGCCAAGGTAGTCTGTGAAGGAGCTCGTAGATTTGATGAGGATCCAGAGGGGTATAGTAAAATGGACACCTACAGAAGCATGCTTCATGATCCTCACATGAGGCTAAGGACCAGACTTAGCACAGGTCCTATGACTGCTGAGGATAGGTTGCTGCACTATTTGATCACTTACATCATCACTCCAAGGGCCACAAATCATGCCCAAGCAACTGATGAGGATCTTCAGTTGGTGTATGGGTCGAAGCATCACATTCCTATGAACTAGGCTCTTATTTTTGAAGAAATTATGCTGAAATCAAAAAGGTTGGTCAATTACCCATTTCCCTACCCAGTGTTTGTGTCTAGGCTGATTGATCATTTCAACATAGATGTTGAAAATGAAGTTGTAGACAACACAAAATCCTACAACAGCCAAATTAAGGAGAAGCACTTGACCAAGATGGGTATGAGAAAGACACCCAATGGTTGGGTGATGGCAAATCAGATGGCTGAAGAACAAGGAGAAATGGTGGTTGATTCTGATGAAGAACAGCAGTAACCACAGCAACAGCAACAGCCTGCACAGCCTGTCTTCACAGATTTTGAATCATTGATGATTCAAAGGATGAACTCCATGCTGAAGCTTCAAGAAGACTTCAAGGCTGAAACCAGGAAGCCTTAGAAGAAATTAGGGAAAGGCTTGACTCAATTGAGGCTAACATGAATGATCAAATTAGTATTTTTTTTATAAAGATGTTAAATTAATATGACTGGCCTTATATGCTTTTAAAATATCTTAACAATTACTTTAATATTTTTTAAAATATTATTATTGTTTCAAAATGATTATTGAAAATGCTAAATCTTGAGGTGACTTTCCAAAACTATTGGTAGGGTGTGACTCTTAAAAAGTTTGTTTGACATCATGATAAATGACACCATAATCGAGATATGTACTGCTAACATGCTCATTGTTATGACTTATGATGATAAGATTAACACTTTTATTATGACTATTAGTTCAGTAAAAGCCTTTGAGGCAACTCCATTCCAAGTGGAGATGCTTTGTACGACTTGGACTTACCTAACCCCCCTCCCCTTCTCACACACACATAACACACATTATGAGATTGGACTAATCACATACTACCTTCGATCCTATATATAAGAAACAATTACCTAATTTGTTAAGACTAATAAAAGTGGTTTATTAGTTAATTTGTCATAAATTTTAATTTTGTTCTAAAATTACCCATCACATTAATGATTTAAGAGGTGATTATTTTTAAAAGATTATTTTCCAACCAATGAGTATATCTTCTTTTCTTGACAACTCAATATATGCAACCACTTTCATGGAAAAATGAGTGCAATCATTAATAGACTTCACAATTAATTAAGAGTAAAAAAGAAACTTAGAAATAAAGTAGTCATATGTTTCTTATAATTAAGACCAAGAAAATGTTGTCTTTTGTTTCTTATACTCCCTCCATCCTTATGTAACCTATGGAGACAACAACAAGGCAAAAAATCTTGGTATAGGTAATATTGGAAACTCATTAACTACCTTGATAGAGAATGTTTTGTTTATGAATGAATTGAAACATTACCTTCTAAGCATTAGCCAATTGTATGACAAATGTTATAAATTTTGCATTATCATACATGATAATTGATCACAAGAGATTGTAATCGATACATTCAAGTTGAGACTATTATCTAAGTGTCTCTGGGTCTGTAGTAATTGATTACACCATATGGTAATCGATTACCACTTATGCAAAGACCTAAAACCCTTTCTAGGAAAGGTTGTAATCGATTAAAACAATTGGTAATCAATTACGCAGGATTTGAAACATTTTTTAAAAATGAAAAGACATTTGTTCTATTTTAAATACCCCTTACCTAGACATAAATCCTCACTTCTCTCACACTTAGCCTTTTTTTGAACCCTAAAAGACAATACCCACATCCTATCTTCTTCCCTAACCCTCTCAACCTCTTCTTCTACCTTTAACCTCAACCTCCATCAACGTCTGAAACCAAAGTGAAGAGGATGAAGAGCATTGGGCACAAACCTACAACCCTTAAAATGAAATCTAAGAAGGAGAAAGAGCCTGCAAAGGGTTGCTCTTCAAACAAGGGCAAAAAGACAACATGTTCTCCCTCACCACCACCTTTTCCAAAGGCCACTTCATAGTTTTCAGAGGAGCACTATGAGGCATCCTACAAGTACAACTATGCAAAGGAGTTGAATCAAACTATGTTTCTGAACTTGGAATGGTTGAAGACTCAAGGGGTTTGTATTTTTTGAACTCATTGAGTACCATGGGTTGAAGAAGATAATGGAGATGAAGGGCACGTTCTATCATGATTTGGTAAAAGTTTTCTACACTACTACCCATATTGATGGTGATACTAGATTCTTGGGTGCTAAAGTGAAGGGGAAGCAGATTGTGATGACCGTTGAAGTTTAGGAAGACATTGTTGGTTTGTCTACAGAAGGGATGATGGTTAATGATAAAGGTCTTTAAGATGCAAGTGTGAAATTCAATAAGGTCGCCAAATACTAGGCCTTGATGAAGGATCCTCTACACTCATTGTTGTTGTTATCAAAGGTAAGGGCAAGGAAAGATTTGGGATAGGTCCCTTATTGATGGAATAGAAACTTTTGGCTTACGTGATTGCCTAAATCATTACTCCCAGGGGGAGCAATCACGCACAACTGACAGAGGAGGATCTTTTTCTTATCTGCCTTATGCAAGGGAGGATGAAGCTTAACTGGGTCATTGTTGTTGTTAACAACATACTGAAGACCAAGAGGATTGGATCCTTCAAGTGTCCTTATGTAGTGTTGATTTCTAGGATCCTTGATCATTTCAAGGTGGATACCTAGGATGAGATTTTTTATTTTGTGGAGCCAGAGTTCGAGGTGAAGTCCAAGGTTTTCAAAAAATGGCTACATTGAAGTAGATGAAGAAGGATAATGATGGATTAAGAAGCCTAAGGAAGGTGAAGGTGTATCAGAGGCAGCTGAATAAAAGCCTATAATTCCTTTTGAGTTGATGATGATGGCAAAGATGAATGAACTCATGAGGATACACAAGAGACTATGAGGATTTGAAGGAGTGTTTTGAAACAATTGTAGAGAGGTTGGATGCTATAGGAGCACCACATTGTATGATTTTAGATCCTTTCCCTAGCTATCCCCCCTAGGACCTCCTTAGAGCCTACAATAGTTAGTCTCTAAGATCTCTAGGACATAGTCTAGACTTTATTTTGTGATATCTGATATGTTGCATTACTACTAAGTTGTTTTGTATTTTGACTAATGATATGTAATGTCTTAAGTTTCAATGGAATGACATGTTCTCTTCTCTACTTTGTGTGTTATGCTTTCGTTTGTGGTTTTATTCTGATACACACTTTTTTGGCTTTGTGATGCCAAAAGGGGGAGAAAGATATGATTGATTTTGTGTATGTACCTAGATGTTATGCTTGAATAGGTGATTCTAACATGTTTGTTAAGCATGATGTAGAACAGGTACAAGGCTAAAGAAAAACATCAATACACATCATTTTGGTTTGGCATGATCAAAACAAAAGAGGGGAGAATGTTGAATCAAACATATTGAAGTCATGAAGACTAGTCTTAGGATCTTTTGGTTTTAATAATATTACAATGTCAAACATGTTTGTAAAGATGTGACAATGGTATTGTATGTTTTTAGACTAGGCATATTGAGTGTTTTAGACCTAGTTTTATTATCCATGCTTAGTGGTAATCAAACATGAGAAGATAAATGTATTGGTCTAAAAGTTCCTTAGAATCAATGAATTCAACATTGTGTAATCGATTACCAAGTTTAGTAATCAATTACAAAGTGTTAGAACAAGCATCAAAACTAATTTCTCTTGAAATATTGGCAAGTTTTATGAATTAACTTACCATGTTTTGTAATCGATTACTTAAGCCAATTTTAGTAGAAAGAAGTCTCTGAGGCTTGAGATAATTGATTGCCACATTTCGTAATCGATTAGATTGCGTTTGAAAACTTTAGGATCTCTCTGTGAAATGAGATAATCGATTACCCAAGTTTGTAATCGATTACCCTGTTTCTAGAAATGCAAAACAAAGATGGATTTAAACCAATTAATTGATTACCTAATTTTCTAATCGATTAAATTTGTTTTATCTGTTAAACTATAATTACCCTCACTTGCTTTTTCTCATAAATGACTCTTGATTCGATCTTATCTTTTGAAAAACATTTTCTGAGAGTCATCTAATGGAACCACTCTACATTTCAACTAAAGTTTCATGATGATCAAGATTCATTCATTCTTCATCATGGTTTGAGAAAGAAAGGAAGAGCTTGGAGATTTTGGGATCTGCACATTTAGGTGTATTCAATCCTATTTCTAATTCTTTCTTAGTTCTGATCTTGATTAGGGTTATCAAGGGTTTGTGTGAGTTGATAGGTTTTCAACTCTTGATCATTCTCACTTAGGATTTAACGGAAGATTAGAATTTTAGGTAATTTCATGTGCATAGTATTTGTACTTGGATCTTCATTAATGGAAGTTCTAAGGGGTCTTAGAACAACTGAATGTAGGTCCTTTTGAGGACTAAACTAGTATAAAGTTTGAGTGTAATTCTCTCTTTCCCTGAACCTTTGTTTTATTAATCAATCTTCATAATGGAATTGATATGAAAAGGCCATAAAACTCTATTTTTTCATATTTGTGTATTCATTATTTTCTTTGATTGAAAATCTTTTATAACAAGATTTTGAGAAAACCTTGATTACCATGAGGGGTAAGACATAATTGGATTCAAATAACGATTTGGTAAATATTTCAAAAAAGAACCTATTCAACCCCCTTTCTAGATTCCTAGATATTCCAACAGTTTTTAGTCCTCGAAGTATCATCCAATTTAGTCCATATACTTCACAGAAAACTTGTTTAGTCCCTCCTCACAAAATTCTCATAAATGGCAATATTAACTTCTATTTGACGTGGGAAACAAAGTGCATTTTTTTAATTGATTAAAATGATGTGGAAAATTGTATTATTTTTTTGAAAAATAAGTTATTAATATGTCTCCCCAAACACATTGAACCGTAACTAAAGGGTTCCATTTTTTCTTCGTTTCCATTGTCATTCTTCAATAGTTTTTGCAGATTTGTTCTTGCGGCTTCTTCAGATTTTGTTTGTTTCTTGAATGCTATTTCCATGAATTCACACAGTAAATAGATAGGGTAATATATTTGCCATGTAGGAAATGACGTCAACACCATCTGTGAGGAGGGACTAAAAACAAGTTTTTTGTAAAGTATAAGGACTAATTTGGATGATATGAAACTATAGAGACTAAAACCAAGATTTTCTGAAATTACAAATAGGGACTAAAAACATATTTTTGCCTATAATAAGGGACATAAAAATTTGTTGACTATGTCTTATAATTAAGGACAAAGGGAGTACATAGGATCAGATGTAATATTTAATAGGTCTTGCTAACCAATGCCCTAAGGGAAAGCATTTAGTGTGAAAATCATAATAGAGCACAAAAATGATCATAGGCAACACAATTTTCAATCTCCCAATAAAAATATTTTTGCTTTAAGTTCCTTAACCAGTACCCTAACATTTGCCATATTTAATAGGTATTGTGTTAGTAGAAATAAATCTCAAAGAACATTACCTGCAAACATCACCTTATGACTTGTCACATAATAGTACTTATCTTGGAAAAGAGAAAAAGCAATCATTCCTAATCTTGGCTTGCAAACACCCAAAAGGCTCTCCATTTTTCATGATTATGAGGTTCTTAGTGGATAATCACCTATGTTAGCTGGCAAAATCCTTATCACCTCACATTTACAAAGGTTAGAACTTCTCTGATAGTCAAATATTTTCTTCTCTATTCTAAAATACTAGTACTCTGGTCCTTAGTATAAGACACCATTTAGAAAGAATTAATGATCCTTTTCATAAGAGATTTTATTCTATAAATATTTTTATTATTATTTGTTCTTATTAAATACTCCAAATATTTATACTTTTTATTGATAGTGATGCATAATATTAGACTTTTAAAGTTTTCACATCACATATAACTAATTGGTATATTAGTAATATTTTTAAAACCAATTATTGGGAAATCTGAGGGGGTAAACAATTGGGAGACTTGCACCAATGAGCCACGAGCAACCATATAAATGAACTTGACACCACACTTTAACCCAAAACCTTATGGGTCTTCTCCACACTTATATGATGTTCGGCATTCCCATTCCTACCTGATGTGGGACTTCACCTCACACTTGTATTACAATAATCTCTCCTATAGCGTGAGTCTCTTGCACATGGTAGTTTCCCCTCGAGAAGAAGCGGTTTTCATTCCACAAGTATCTAATGGTGGCCTTTAGAGCTTAATCATGACTGCCTTAACTCATTTAGCCATTGTTGCCAACATGCTCTAGTACCTTGCACCATTGTAACACTTGCCGGACCCGTTGTCTGGCCTCCATGCATGGATTCATCCACCAGGAAGACATTCAATAAAAGGGATCTCCATGTCCATGGATCCACTACTTTTATTTACTTGTTTGAGTCAGTCACCAAGTCGAACCATGGACTCTGATACTAATTTTTGGGAAATATGAGGGAGGTAAACATCGAGGAGATTTAAACCAATGGGCCTCGAGCAACCACATAAGTAACTTGACACCACACTTTAACCCAAAACCTTAAGGCCCAGGTTTATGGGTCTTTCCTTCATTTATATGTTGCTCAATTTCTTGTTTCTATCCAATGTGGGAATTTACCTCACTTGTAATCCAACATCAATAAAACTAACTAATTTACCTATTTTATTGGCATGTGTAATTCTATTTAAGCGTCTTATATTTAGATCTAAAGGAAATATTATGCTAGTATTGAAATCTATGCATGTGTTCCCACCTCCATCCATTGTGGTCAATCATGATTAGAATTAGTCCATTGAAGAAACCTCTACATTTGAGCATGACTCTAGTATTTTGAATAAACTTGGATGACTATATAAATAAAATGTATTTGATATTAAGAATCAAAAGCAATAATTTCTTTTACCCTGTATTTGATGAAGCATTTAAAGAGGATAAATATTTCATTTGAGCATAGGGTAATGTATTTTTTGAAGGGTAATGTATTCTCATCTTGAAGTATCTTGAAAAAACAATAATTCAAATTCTTAAATAAACAATAATTGCAACAATAATTTTTCAAGGGTATTTTAATTACTTTTAGTGAAATGTTCCATTTGGATGTTAAATTTGAGAATTTGAAGAATTCTCTGTCCTTTATTAAAATGAGGAATTTAAATTTCCACAAAAAATTCCTCACTCTGCATGTTCATCTACCACGTTTCATCTTCATCCCCAACATCATACATTGCAATGCTTCATCCTTTCCATTTCTCAGTGACTCGGTGGGTGACTAATGCAACATAGATAGAGGGAACGAAGGAGAAGTGAGTTCACATTTGGTCGAGAAGCGAGTTAGCTTGTCACTCAAGCTCGATTTCATTGTCATGCATGCCTTTGTTCTAATAGCATGCCATCCACTGCATTGTTGCTACCACCATGAAGAATCTCTACTGCATCATCACCATCATCAAAGTCACCAATTTTCGCAAGGTCCTTAACCATCATGACAAACTCCGTCAATGACATGAAGCAGCTATGAATGAACTTGGTTCTTTAATGAAAGATAATTTGAGATTTGTTGTTGAAGACTTTCAAGGATAGAAGTTTAACCATGAAATTGTTTGTAATGCTAAGATTGATGTTGCGATGTGAGCTAAGAGAAAAAGTGAGGAGAGAAGAAAATCACAGAACAAATTTTATTCTAAATTTCAATGAATTCAATGAAAATATTTTAAAAATTTTATTATTCAAACAATTTATTGTATAATTGATTGAAATTTGATAACATTCATATGCATTACTTTGCATTTAAAATCATCTCTCATTTATAAAATTCTTTATCCAAACTCAACATTATTGATCAAGACAATGTTATAAGAAAAAGACGCAAATGATGATTGTTGCAAAATCGGCAAGTATATCGTACGTTTAAGTAATAAAATGATAAGTGAGTTATCGTCCCACAGAGATTGTTGCACCAATTGTACTATAACTTAAATCTATAAGTTGGATAAATAAATGATTGTAAAAGAATGAGTTGGTTGTTTAAGTAAATAAAAGTAAAGACAAGATTAAACATATATATAAGCTATGAACAGACAAGGTAGTTGTAACAAGATAGAGAAAGCGTAGCCAGGGCACCCACACTCGATGATTCCTCCCAATGAATTCGTATCGCTTACTACATTCAAGTATCTAAGTTATTCAGCAGTTGTGTTCCTCATATATTAGCTACTTACCAATTTCCCAGTGACATAGCTCTTTAACCCACCTAAAAGCCCTAATCCCTTAGTAACTTTCCTAGGGTTAAGCATTCAGCACACAAGAATAAGCTACGAGCATACATTCCTATTCCTAGGTAATGTAAAGCAAGTCACTACACGTAGTTCCAAGACTAGGACCTCAATATTCCTATTGTGAACCCTAGCTCTTAACTCTTCACTAGATTGATCAAGTCTAAGAAGGAGATGCAAACATTCAAGCAAAGTGCAGTAAAACAACTTTTGATAAATGAATAATAGCATTCAATACATTCCAATGGAAGTTTACATCAAGTGCTTGGCCCTAGATACAAATGGAACTAGCCAAACCTAATCATCGTTGGCCTTGGTACATCAAAAAGAAGCATGCCCAGCTGATACATAAGTAAGGAGAAGGTAGAGAAGAGGGGAAAATCCCACTTGCACTCACAACTCCAAGCCCTAGCTAAGCTCCCAAGCTCTCTTTAGCTTTGTTTAAGTGAAATTTCGTCCAAAAGTCCCTACTCAGAAGTGAGTTCTGCTATTTATACTTGGGGAAGTGAAACCCCAAGTTTGCCCTTTGACAGCTTTTAATTTCTACAAAATCGAAGTCCCGCGCAGATAACGCGGAGTATGGCACTGATCACATGGAGTTTTTAAGTGTGGCGCGGATAGTGTGAACTTTGGCACGGATTGCGCCAGCTTCCAGAGGTAGTTGAACTTCACATTCAGCGCAACTCACGTGGCCTTCACGCTGATGGCGCCAGGATCCAGAGAAGATCATTTTTCCACCAGTTGTGGCACGACTGGCGTGAACATTGGCGCGGATCGCACCAGAAACCAGTGGGTTTTCATTTTCCAGAGCCTTACCCAAGCGGATAGCGTGGCAATTGACGCGGATCGCGTGACTTAGTGCAGCTGGCGCAGGTAGCGCTGGAGTTGGCGCGATTCACGCCAAATCTTTACTTCTTGTTCCTCTACACTTCTTTTGGCTCTTTTCACCTGCTAATCACTTAATTTGTATAAAAGCATCATTGAGGAAGATTTGTCAACATTTATATCAATTAGAAGCCTTTATCATTAATTTTAATGCATTTGGTGATATATTTGAGCTTGGAGATGACCTATGTTAGGCGCATATCAAACAATTCCCAGATTTGAACATTGTTGTCCTCAGCAATAACAAAGATCTTGAACTAGGAAGCAAGGATGGAACATTCAATCACAGCACTACACAAATAATCACAGAATCCAAAATTGCTACACATGACTGAGTTTTTATATTGAACATCAACAATGCTTTTCAAATCCATCAACATACAAAGTCCAACTTGAATACCCTCACAAGATATTATTCCACTCATCACTCAAGTGTCAAGGGTATAATCAAGATTACTCTCAATCTCTACAGTTATAACACTACCATAAGCTTAATCGTATTCTCAATTTCTATACAGAAATATAACACATGCACACTTGATCAAAAGGTCTTTCAAGGTTGTAACTTGGCTTGACTTAAGGGTGGAAGTATTTGGAAAGTGACTAAATAAGCATTGAGATTGAAATGGCACCAAATTTTTCCATGCATTCAAGCTTCAATTTTGAATTTCATTCCACTACATCTTTTACCTCAGTCCAGCTCCCCACCTATGAATGTTGGTGATTTCTGTTCCAACTGAACTGGGGACAGTCAGGTGCACCCATTGGACCCGAGGGACCAGGGTATAGTCCGGTCTATTTTTCCATTTTCCTTTATTCTTTGCTTTTCTTTCATTTTGTCTTTTCTTCTTTTTCTTTTTATTTAAGACCATTTTTTTATTTTCTTTCAATTTCTAACAAATTTCACCCTGAATTCTTTTTCTTTCCAACCATTTAACATTCCAATCTCAAATGAGGTGGGATAGTGACAGTGGTTCAAAAATTTTATCAGGTGATTGAACAAATAGGTCTCAAGCTCAAAGGGCTAGCAAAGGAGTATTTTAAAGGAAGTCTTTTTGGCTCAAGCTTAACAGAATAAATTGCCTTTATCACATCAATTATGCATGCATCAAAGAGAAACAGAGCAAGTTCTAGAGTGTTACCACAGTGAGAGCTCTCTAAAAAATTTTTTTTGTATAGACACAATTCTTACAGACTATAGTATCAAGCTAGATTCGTTGATTTCAATTCAAACATCATTTCTATTCTAACAATTACTTCAGTCATGCACACAATTCCAAATTCCACTCAAGTTTCATGCAATGTCATTCTCAAATGTTCCTATCACAGGCTTCCCAATTCTCAACCAAGTTTTTACTGATTTGGCATTTCTAAATCTGGGTCATGCTTTTATCAAAATTGTCTAATATGTACTCCTACAAGTTATGTTAGGAATTAGACATTAAATTACTTATCCACAAAAAGAATTTCTGGCCCCAAAAAGAATATTAGACGTCCTTTGTTCTCAAAATATGATTCACTCATTTCCTCAATTAACACGTACCCCAATTCCCAAATTTAACATTTGTTGTCCCCAACAAATAATTAACCGATTGGGCCTTAAAAAAAGAAAAAACAAGTAGGCGTTATTTGAGGACACAAAGACATATATGAACATCAGTATGATAATTACCCAAAATAAGTACCAAGGTTCAATGCAAACACAAGTTCAATAACCATCCTAAGAAACAGAGTTCAACATCAACAACAAATGATAAGTCTGAAATGTAAAAACAGAATTAAAAACAGAAGTAAAAGCATAGAAATGGTAGATGTCAGTCAGCGGGCATCACTCCTCTGCCATGGGATCATCAAAAGGGGCTGGTGGTGTCGTCGTGGGATCTGCTCCGGTGGTGTGTGGAGAAGGCTGCATCTCTGGTGGTGGAAGAGAAAGCGTCATCAGCGGGTACTGAGGCTGATATGCAGTGGTGTCAATGAATAGGTGCCTACAAATATCTTCCAGCATACGAGTCTGGTAGGCACCCTAAATATGCAGCATCTGAAGCTGTGCCTGCATGTGGAGGAAACTACGCGAATCCTTATAGAGAGGATCATGGTGGGATGCTCTGGGAAGTGAGGAAGTGGCTGTCTGAGTAGATGGAGAAGGAGGGACCTAAGGCTGTGGAGAAGGAGCTGGATCAGGAATGGGCATCTCCTCATGCTCATGAGTTACCCTACGAGGACTCCTAGCAGCTATGTCTTCAGGGGTAAGTTCTGAACCCGAAGGAGTTGCTCCTGCAAAGCATTCTTCATAGCATCCAGATACGTCCGCTGCGTCATAAGTGAGGCAATCTTCACATCCTTGGGTTCACCATCAGGTATGACAACCCCAGCACGCAGGCACAAATGAGATATGAGGGAGGAATGTGCTAACATGGACCGACTGTTGCCATCCAGGATCATATGGAGAATTCTATCCGACAAGGTCCTAGCTATGTTGAGGTTCAGATCCCTCATCAATACGTACAGTAGAGCTGCCCGCTCAACATTCACATCTATCATATTTGACGATGGAAGAACGGTGTTATTGATGAACTGGTGCCAAAATTCGGCTTCCCCGATGAGATCCTGCCTTCTCAGCTTCTCTGGCACCTAGTCCGTGCCAGACTTGGTCTTCCATGATGTATACAAGCTAGTGGTACCGTGCCTCAGTTCATTAGCCAACTGAGGCATGTCATCCCTGTATACGCTATTACCAGTCCCAAGGATAGGCTGCATGTGGTTATACAGGACCACAAACGGACAGCTCAGAGAACGATCGTGTGATGTTCCAAGAAAGTCCTCAATAGCCCTGTAATCGAAGGGTCATCGACCGTGTCCCAAGAAAGTCCTCCGCGCACCCAACTAACACGATGGTCATCGACCATGTCCCTGTTCACATTTGCCAAAAATTCCTTCAGGATGACACTGGAACTGGGCTAAGCAAAGCTCACTAATCTCTGCCACTGCCTGCGTACAATCACTTCTCGAATGGGAGAATCTTCAGGGAAAGTATCCCACATGATCCTCTTCTCAGAAATAATCTTCTTTGGCATATACCACTTGTCGAAGAGGTCTTCATTTTCCTGAGATGCGAGGTGCGAGGTCTCTTGCTGCCAGATGCAGCAGAGCTCTTCTTATTCTTCCCCTTGTCAACCTGCTTGCCCTGAAATTCAAAAACCAAAATCTAATGCACCAAATGGTCAACAACTTTGCAAAACAAAACATGGCCTAGGCATTGGACAAATTCAATTCCCAGATTTGAAGAAAACCATATCAATGATAATTTGGCACTGAATGGAGGAAAGAAGTGAAAAGGTTATGGGTCCCACATTTTATTTTGGGTAGAACATGAAAGAAATGGCGAGGAAAGCAAGAAATTATGATATTAGAATGAGATTCCAAAATTAACCTCCCTCACACCCATATTTGGTGGCTTCCTCGTGCAAAAGAGGTCCTAACACCACTAAACTCTTCTCATATTTCATGAGTTCCTGGTGTCATCGCACACTCACACTCATTCTAGTAAGCAAAGGTAAAACTATTCCTTCAATTAATTAATTTTGTTAATATACATTGGGTATGTTTGAGTATCAGGTGGCTGGCCTCCAAATGGTGTTTTACGAGTAGATCAAAGAGGTGTCTTCTACATCGTAGGTTGGATGCATCTCAAAACACGTGCCATCACAAATTAAATGAAAAATCAAACATGCACATGATCAATCATATAGTCACAACTTCTTTAATAACTATTATCAAATTTCTTTTCTTTTAAACTAAACAACTTTATCTAACTCAAAGGGTTAACGCGGTGGTGTAAGATCCAGCTACATTCACATGTATGGAAACGATCCATTTAGCATAAGAACATGTATTCGATTCTCACCATGTACAAAATTCTCTTGGGTTAATGATAGTCACGCATAACGAGAAAAGGATTAGTCTTTGACCATTATGGGTAGGGGACCTGTGTGGTTTCTAACTCAGGAAAAAAATAACTTTTTTATCTTATTTCCACTTCATTAGGAGAAAGAAATCCTAACTAATCCAAGTTTAACAAGTAAGTCATATTAGACTAAGAATTATTTTTGTCAAGAATCAAACTCAAATATTATCCAAATAATTTATCCTTTACTTTAACGCATTAACTATTTGTGTCTAATCACTTAGTCAAACAACAATAGAGCATGTATAAAAAAAATAGCATTAGAGACGTTAAATAAGAAAATATAAAAGTTATTGCGTGCAAAACTATTGAACAGTAGTAATAATTAATTAACGTCATAAAGTGACTTGAAAATGACCGAGAGAAAATATATAAAAATTAATAGATACATTCATTACTACATTATCTATCTTTCAGAATTCTGAAGCTGTAACCCTGCTCTGCTATCTCCTCTGTTCTACATCTCCTCTCCAATTGTTACCGACCCCATTAATGGCAGCAACGCCACTTCGAACAATGCAATAAATGCCTTTGTCAGTGTCCAAGGTACGGCATTTTCAACTACCTAAGAGCATCTCCAACGGGAGATGCTTACGGGGTTTCTTAGCCTAAGCACCCGTTCCTTAGGATTTCTCACGCGTTGGAGTACAGTGACGTGGAGGAACCCGTTTCTTCCGCAGTGGTTGGGTTCCTTATATAAGGAACCGTTTCTTCCCAATTAAAAAATATTATTTTAGCGTTAAACCCCCTATTTCCGTTATTCCC
>PYAF01005952.1:43076-61731 GCA_007407185.1 Glycine tomentella
TGAGCATGTTGCTCATATGTTTTGGTTATGTACTTTGATGCACCCTGATGGGATGATTGTACAGTTTTGTATTGTACAGTGAAACTATGATGTATATTCACCATATTATGATGTACAGTGTTATGATAGTGACTTTGATGCTGTCACTTCTAGTGTATGCTTCCAAACTGCTTAAACTCTGATTGATTAACTGCTTGTTAGTGATGTGTGGTTAGTAATGTCCCTGATTAGTAAATTGGGGCGTTACAACCCACCAAAGATTATACCAGAGTACAATGAATTAAGACTTCTTTTTGTTGTTAGACTTGACTTGTTATAGTTGTGTCTCCTCCTTAGGGATGTAAAGTGGGGCATAACATTTTTTTATGATGATTGTATCATGTCCATCCTTCATAACCTTTACATTTTTATTAGGATAATCAGTATTGTTATAACTTGCAACAATTATTTTTTGGATATCATATCTTTCTTCTTGAAGGCTATAATCCACAAATCTTCCTTCATTCAAACATGCAGAATTTTCTGTAGATAAGGCACTTAAGTGGTCTGATAGATTGGCAATTTTAATTGGAGTTGCAAAGGCAGTGCATTTCTTACATACTGGTGTTATACCTGGCTGTTTTAGTAACCAACTAAAGACAAAGAATGTCTTACTTGATGAACACCGCATTCCAAAACTGAGTGATTATGGTATGTCCATCATCACAGAAGAAATTGAAAATTTTGAGGTATGTAAATGGCAATCCAGTGTTGCAGTTTTACTATGATCAAATATAATTGATCCTTAAGAAATTGAAAAATTTGTGTTGTACAGGCAAAGGGTGAGAAACCAAAACCACGGTATGATACCAAAGCTCATTTTACTTTAGTAGTGTTGGATAATTTCCGTTTTTAGTTGATTGATACTTTCTGTTTTTATTTGATTGATATTTTTTGTTTTTATTTGATTGACCAAATCAAATAATATTTGATGGCTTAGGCCCAGTCCATTGTAAACCTAATTCATCCTATAAATAGATGAGTAAGGGTGGAGGCAAGACACACAGAAAATTGAGAGCCTCAAGTGACAGTTTTGAGTGTCATTGTTGAGCAAGCCCCTGTGTTTGCATATTTGAGAGCTTAGAGTGAAACATTGTGAGCGTTTGAGTGATCACCATTGTTGGAGCGGTTGAGTGTACCACCACATTGGTGTGTTATTTATCATTGAAACTGATTATTGTTATAGTGGATTTTGATATTGGATTAGGTCCCGTGAGTTTTTCTTTTCTCACATTGAGGAAAGTTTTCTCACGTAAAACAAATTTTGATTATCTCTCTCTCGTTCCCTTTTGATTTTATTTCCGCTTCCGCAATTTGATTTGAGGGTCCGAGATACCCAACAGTGGTATCAGAGCCCAGTTCGACAGGTTTTGAAGGAGACGAGATGGAGACCAGCGGCATAACTAGTGATGGAGATATGTTCAAGTTGACTGCAGATAATTTCCACTACTGGATGTCGATGATGGAAGATCATCTTATCTGCAAAGATCTGTATGAACCCATAGTCCTGGAGGAGAAGCCGACTGGCAAGTCGGACAGGGATTGGGAGATCCTGAGTCGTAAGGCGGTGGCCACAATCAGGAAATATATTAATAGAAGCCTTTTTGAACACGTGTCCGAGTTCACGAACACGTTCGAATTGTGGAACAAGTTAGAGTCCATGATTCAGAAGAAGACTTCCAGGAACAAAGCACACCTGGTTCGTTGGCTTGTGAAGTTAGAATACAAGGACGACATGAATATGACCGAGCACCTCAATTCCTACAAAGGAATTGTGAATCAATTGTCCAAAGCCAACATGAAGATTGATGACGAGATGCAGACTTTGCTGTTGCTGAGTTTGCTACCTAAAAGTTGGGATACTTTGGTGGTGACTTTGAGCAACTCGGTTCCAGAAGGAAAATTGATGATGTATGTCGTGACAGATAGCCTCCTAGATGAAGAAGCCAGGAGAAAAGAATGAGGTGTATCCAGCACGTTTGAGGCTAACGTTGCTGAGAACAGAGGAAAGTTCGACTCCCGAGGTCATGGCAAGAGCTGGGATCGAGGTGGACGAGATAAGTCCAGAGGTCGGTCTAAGTCCAAACATGATTTGAAGTGCTTCTACTGTGGGAAGGTAGGACATAAGAAGCCGGACTGCAGGACTCTGCAGAATGATAAACAGAACGGCTGTGTAAAGCCGGATCAAATTGTTCCCAGAAGAAAAAGTGATCAGAGCACCACGGTTGTGGCTGCTAATCCGAATGCCGAGATATTCCTCCTCAGTGGAGAAATGTTGAACATAGCCCATGATGACTGCACTTGGATTGTTGATTCTGGTGCCTCGTTCCATGTCACCCCACATGAGGGATTATTCTTTGCTTACAAGAAGGGAGATTATGGTTGTCGTGAGATGGGAAATCAGGTGACTAGCAAGATTGTTGGTGTTGGTGATGTAACCCTGACCACAGACATAGGATGTCGGGTTACACTGAAGGATGTGAGGCATGTACCTAACATGCGTTTGAATTTGATCTCGGTTGGAAAACTAGATGATGCTGGGTCAGTAAATTACTTTGGAGAAAGTAGATGGAAGCTGACCAAGGGAAGCTTAGTCATGGCCCAAGGAAAGAAAGAAGGCTCCTTGTATGTCATGCAAGGAAAGACCAATGGCGGAGAAGCCAATTCTGTCCAAGATGGACCAAGCTTGGAGCTGTGGCACAAACGCCTCAGCCACATGAGCGAGAAAGGACTCCAGATTTTGGAGAAGAAACAACTATTGACTGGGTTGAAGGGTCAAGTGCTGGAGAGTTGCACGCACTGCCTAGCTGGAAAGTAGCACCGAGTTTCGTTTGCGAGACCGGATCAACCCAGACAACGCAAGAACATTCTTGACCTCGTCCACATTGATGTCTGCTCCATGTCCGAAAGATCACTCGGAGGAGCTCAGTACTTTGTTTCTTTCGTTGATGACCACTCTCGCAAGGTATGGGTATATCTATTGAAGACCACAGACCAGGTACTCCAATTTTTCAAAGAATTCCATGCTATGGTGGAAAGGGAGACTAGTATGAAGTTGAAAGTTGTTCTCTCGATAATGGTGGAAAGTATTGCGGTTCCTTTGATGCTTACTGTAGAGAAGTCGGGATCAGACTTGAGAAGACACCCCCCAAGACTCCGCAGCTGAATGAACTTGCTGAGAGAATGAACCGAACTATTGAAGAGAAGGTCTAAAGCATGTTGTCCAATGTCGGGTTATCGAAAACATTCTAGGGAGAGGCCGTCAGAACTGCTGTTGATTTGATCAACCTCTCACCATCTCGACCTCTTGAAGGAGAAGTTCCAGAGGAAGTCTGGACCGGTCGAAGAGTAACTTATGATCATATGAGGGTGTTTGGATGCCGAGCTTTCGTACATATCTCCAAAGATGAAAGGGAAAAGCTCGATGCAAAGACAAAGGAATGCATCTATCTTGGTTCGCCGAAAACCGAGTTCGGGTTCAGACTGTGGGATCCTATCAAGAAGAAGATAGTGAGAAGCCAAGATGTGATTTTTCATGAAGATGAGACTCTTCATGACATCTCGAAGCCCCAAGACCGGATTACTGTCATATGTGAAGAACCCGTCCTTCTAGACCGAGATGAAGAACCCGTCCCTCTTGTGCAGACTGAAGCAGGGGGAGAAACTGAAGATGATGCTGATGAGAATCGAGATGAAGATAATGAATCGAATTCTCAAGCGGCTGATGAAGAACAGTCGAGATACCCCACTCGAGAAAGAAGACCTTCTACAAGATTTTCACCTGATGAATACACCGTCATTACTGAAGACGGTGAGCCTCAGAGTTATTATGAGGCCATAAAGAGCTCGAAAAAAGAAGCATGGAAGAAGGCAATGCAGGAAGAGATGAATTCCCTACATGAAAACCAGACTTATGAGCTGACCAAGTTTCCTAAAGGGAGACGAGCTTTGAAGAACAAGTGGGTGTATAAGATTAAACAGGAGGAGAATGGGCAGAAGTCGAGATACAAAGCCCGGATTGTAGTGAAAGGCTGCAATCAGAAGAAGGGGATTGATTTTGAAGAAATCTTCTCTCCTGTTGTGAAGATGACCTCAATCCGAACTGTGTTAGCCATGTCGACTTCATCGGATCTTGGGGTAGTACAACTGGATGTGAAAAAGGCATTTCTTCACGGTGAGTTGGAAGAAGAAATCTATATGGAGCAACCTAAAGGGTTCCGAACTCCGGGATGCGAAAGCATGGTATGCTGTTTGAAGAAGAGTCTCTATGGCTTGAAGCGAGCACCTAGGCAGTGATACAGGAAGTTTAAAGCCTTCATGATTGATCACAAGTTCATGAAAACAGAAGCCGATAACTGTGTATTTGTGAGGAGGTATGATAATGGAGATTTTCTGATCCTGTTGTTATATGTTGACGACATGCTGATTGTAGGGCAAAGCAAAGAGAAGATTGCCATCTTGAAGAAGGTATTGAGCTCATCCTTCACTATGAAGGACCTTGGTCCTGCAAGACAGATTCTCGGAATGAAGATCATCTGGGATAGAACGAAGAAGCTATTGTGGCTAAGTCAAGAAAAATGTGTTGAAAAGATCTTGAAGAGATACAACATGGACAAAGCCAAGACAGTAAGCACCCCCTTGGCCGGGCATATGAAGTTGAGTAAAAGGCAATGTCCGAGGTCTAATGAAGACAAAGACGAGATGCTGAAGATCCCGTACCAATCCGCAGTCGGAAGCTTGATGTATGCAATGGTTTGCACTAGACCCGACCTGGCGCATTCAGTTGGTATGGTGAGTCGGTACTTATCGAATCCCGGCAAAAAGCATTGGGAAGCAGTGAAGTGGATCTTCAGGTACCTCCGAGGTACAACTGATTTATGCCTTCGATTTGGAGAAGGTGAAGCCGAGTTGCAAGGCTACTCGAATGCCGATTTAGGGGGAGATCTCGACTCGAGGAAGTCGACGGCCGGATACTTGATGAGATTTGCTGGAGGAGCAGTCTCTTCGCAATCAAGATTGTAGAAATGTGTGGCACTTTCGACGACCGAGGCCGAGTACATTGCCATGACTGAGGCAAGCAAGGAGATGCTATGGATGAAGAAGTTCCTCATGGAACTCGGCCATGAACAAAACAAGTACGAGCTTATGTGTGACAACTAGAGCGCAATTCATCTTACGAAGAACTCGACCTATCACTCCTGCACCAAACATATTGATGTAAGGTATCACTGGATCCAGGATGTAGTAGAGATCAGACAGCTCGCACTTGGCAAAGTGCACACCGATTTGAACTGGTCTGATATGATAACCAAGCCGGTACCAACATGGAAATTTGAAGATTGATGTGAAGGAGCCGAGCTGATGAATTCAACACATTAAAGCCGAGAAAGAAGGCCAGGTTGTTAAAGTTGAAGACCTGGGTCTCATTGAAAAACGGAAGGGGGAGATTTGTTGGATAATTTCAGTTTTTAGTTGATTGATACTTTCCGTTTTTATTTGATTGATATTTTCTGTTTTTATTTGATTGACCAAATCAAATAATATTTGATGGCTTAAGCACAGTCCATTGTAAACCTAATTTATCCTATAAATAGATGAGTAAGGGTGGAGGCAAGACATACAGAAAATTGATAGCTTCAAGTGACAGTCTTTAGTGCCATTGTTGAGCAAGCCCCTATGCTTGCATATTTGAGAGCTTAGAGTGAAACACTGTGAGCGTTTGAGTGACCACCATTGTTGGAGAGGTTGAGTGTACCACCACATTGGTGTGTTTTTGATTCATTGTAACCGATTATTATTATAGTGGATTTTGATACTGGACTAGGTCCCGTGAGTTTTTCTTTTCTCACATTGAGGAAGGTTTTCTCACGTAAAACAAATTCTGATTGTCTCCCTCTCGTTTCCTTTTGATTTTATTTCGGCTTCCGCAATTTGATTTAAGGGTCCGAGATATCCAACAAGTAGAACAACTTTCAATTGGAGTATGAACTATCTTGTTATGATTATGTTTTATGAAATTTCAATTACAAATTTCCAGTTTTCACTCTACCTATTGCCAAGTTTTTAAGTTGCGGTCCTCAAATTGCAAAGGTGGCCAGAATATTAAAGTTTTGGAGGTCTCCGCAATCACATTCTGACCACAATTGTGACTACAACAACCACATTTGTTTACAATTTTTTGCAATATTTAGGTTTTGAAAGTCTTGGCAACCTTAATTGTAATTGTAATTTAAAACCTTGCTTCCAACCTAAACCCCACTTCTCTATTGCACTCTTTATTACCAGTATTTTATTCATATACTCATTACCATCACTACACACCCATGATTCATGACTACGGTTATTTTAGCATAACCAACACAACCATGATTAATTTTCACTGATATAAGAATTTGTTTACATATTAGGATTTTGTATTTGCCATTACTTGTCCCAATTTTTGTTTATTCATCCTTTTTTTTGTTTTATTTTTTCACGATCCATTTCAAGGGCACTTCTTTTATGCTTCATTATTTTGTGTATAATAACAAACAAATTGTTCATTTTTCTCTGTAGCCCAAGGACCAAAGCAGAGAATGACGTTTATAATTTTGGATTCATATTGTTTGAATCACTTGTTGGACCCATAGCATGCGACAAAGGTGAAACATTTTTTCTAAAGGAAAAGGTTAGTAGATTTTTTTTTAATATTTTGCTTTTGGATGAATAAAACTACTGCTTTACTAAAAATATTTAACGTCGTGATGATTTTTCAATGTCATTTTTTTTTCCATTCTTATTCATTTTGATTGTGCTAATTCCAAAAATTTAGAATTTATATAAATGTATTGTTGTTATATACTGATACTGATTCCCTCAATCTCTACATGTGGCATACAAGGCCATTAGTTTGAGAGTTTTTTCCCCACAGAAAGTCTTTTTTTTTTTTACTTAGAAATGTGTTTTCAAAAGATTACAATAATTATGTATTTTTAAAAAAAAAACTAAAATATCAAAACGAAGTTGTTTGAGTACTTTTCTTAGAAGTTAAATAGTAACTTCTTAAAATAACTGTCAAAATCACTTTATTTTAAGCTTATTTAAACAAGCAAAAGTTCATTATTTTTTAAAGTTATGAAATAGAAATCCTTCCTGGTCAAATATGAAATATAAAAAGCTCTAGGATACATTTAGTCTTTCAATTTTTTTTATTAATTTCGGTTCTCATATATTTTTAAAGTGTGAAAATAATCTTTATGATAATGATATGTATCAAAAAATGTTAGGTCATCATTTCAACATGATCGCAAATGTGACGTGTATGTAAATGTATGTGACATTATCACTAATAATGACATATATTGTTTAAAGAAAGTTATAAGGATCAAAATCAACAATTTTTGTTTTAAAAAACAAAAAAAGAGTACATGTTTGTTGATACTATATTTAAACCTTTAACTTATTATAAATGGTTAATTTTTGAATTTAAGACCTTATGTGATGATTGGTGAACCACAGGCATCCTTTGGCAGTCAAGATGGCCGAAGAAAGATTGTGGATCCTATGGTGTTGACCACTTGCTCTCAAGAGTCATTATCAATTGCAATCTCAATAACAACCAAATGCATATCTCCGGAATCTTCATTTCGTCCTTCTTTTGAGGATGTCCTATGGAACTTACAATATGCAGCTCAAGTCCAAGCCACAGCAGATGCAGACCACAAATCAGATTAATTCTGTTGAAAAATGGAAAACAAAAGCATTTTTTTTTTGCCTTTTAATTTCTTTAAATGCTCTTTATTAGTTAATAAAATTAGTTTTTAAACATCCATTTTATTAGTATTTGTTGAATGCATTAAAAGGCTTTTAATGGTGAGGCAAATTTTAAGGGATTAATGGAGCTGTTATAGAAAATGAGGGAAACTGTTTTAGTCCATTATTCTATTTAAAAAGGGGCTGCACACGGTTGAAGGAGCGGAGCAGAAAAATTACTCTGTTGTTCTGGTTTTTGCACTTCCTTTTCTGCTGTTCTGTTTTGACAAGATAAAAAGAGTTGGGCAATTGTTCTGTGATATCCATAGCCTAAGGCCACGAGTGCACGTGTTCATAGGCTCGTTGTGTTACCCTTGGGAAGCAATCGGTATTTTGGATTGCACCGAGATCTAGCCGAATTTTGCTTTCAGGGCAGTGGTTTTCCACGGCACAATAAAATTTCAATTAGTTCATTTTCTTCTTGTTCTGTTCTGTGCTATTTACTATTCTATATTTTTCTAACAAATTCTACATAACATCACAGGTCCAACCAATTGTGTAGTATAAGAGGCTCAAAATTAGAGCTTCAACTCCTCTATATTCCTTCTCCAACAATGCGGATAAAGAAATCAAGGATCTATATATTAGTACAAGCAAAATTCAAATATAAAGGTATAGTTGTAAAAACGTTCACCCTATTTTATTTTTTTGTTTCTTCTAGAGTTTTGATAGGACATAGTTAGAGTTCACAGGCCTCTTAAGAAGAAGAGTGAATTACGCCAATGAAGCAAATCATGAACTTGACTGACTACTCTGATAGGATGAATGCTCCTAGATCTAGATGCATGTGGTGGAAATTGTAACCATGGATTATGGAAAGGTCAAATTCAAAGAGTTGCAGGGGTAAAAGATTTCTAGTGGATGTATAGTACATCGTGTTAAGTTGTAAATTTGATTCTATGCTCTTTTATGAAAGGAATTTAATTCTCAGCAAATTTGAGGAAGAAAAAAAAAGCACTGTTTGACATTTCAGATACGCTTAATTTCTCTTGCCACGTATTTCCAGCATAATGTATTTTAAAATTGTTTTCGAAAAGGTTTCTGTCAAAATACAGTATTTTATAAGGTTAAAAATACTATTCAACATCTTATTTTTCTTATGCCTTTTTAATTGGTGATGTTCATATGAACTCCACAGTAACCTAAAGTATTTAGAATTGATTTATGGAGTTTGTTTAATCTTTAATTTGACCTATGAAGAAATGTATAATTTTATCAAAATCTGGAAGTAGTGCACTTCAGGGTGGACGTGGCCAAGGTAGATTCCAGATCTTGTATGTCGGACGGCGGTGAGTGGACTTTGTTAAGAAGGGAAACTTGCAAAACAAAGGAGATGTCCAACGCTCAAGTAAGTACATCAATTATATGAGAATAAGAATACATTTATGAGTATATGTGTGCCTCAATGTGAGTGCACAAGTGTGTTTCAGTGTGTTTTGATGTATTTTTCCGTGTTGTCAAGGGTTAGATGGAACCTGGTATTTATAGAATGAGGGAGGAGTCTCAAGTCGTTGAATGTCAGGGTTGTTACAGTGATGTAACAACCCTTGCGGATAATTATTAGCTGCAGATAATAGCTAACAGATAATTAGATAATATGTACCTTGTAAATAATGTGGTGACTTATAGATAATTAAGTACCTGTCCCTTGATAAGGAGGTTGCAACATTATCAATAATATTAAAATATGAGAGCGTTAGCAATAACCTGTTGGCCTAACAGCCTGGATGCTGAGGGGGAGATGTTTGTGCTCCTGTAGCAGCGTTGACATAGAGGGTGGATAGTGTATTTTGTAGACCCTTGATAGTACATGATAACGACTACCGAATGGATACAAAACAAATAAAACAAAGATAATTCTGTAGCACAAGATTAAGCTAGGTCAACTCATTTGGTTCCTGACTTAATTCACTTATAAACAGCAGGGGGTTTATCAAACAGTTTGCAGACAGTGAACAAAAATTACAGAAACACAAACAAGAATTGAAGAAAAATGCAGAAACTAACAGAATTGATGAAATATGTTGTAAAACAGATCCAAGAATATCAATTCAATTCACCAAACTAAGCAATGCAAAATTATCATAGTTCTCAGATAATGATCATATTATGAAGGTTCATTCAATATCATTAGAAACAGTTCAATCGAATTAACTCCTAAATCATTTGAAATCACAAATTGGATTGAAATATCATCCAAACAATCTATGATTAAAATTCAAAATTAGGAAATAAATCTATAACCTAATTCATTTTCAATCCTAAACATATTCATAATCATAAAAATCGAAAAGAGGATTGAAGAAGAAGATGAACATTTACATAGAAATTAGAATACCAAACCAGAACTCAAATTCTCCTTGCTTGGACTGGATCCTTGGGTTGATTGATTGTTTAGCCTTCAATGATCATCATTAGTGGAAGAGCCACGAAATTTGTGGGAGAAAAATAGAAGAACAGAGATGAAAGGAAGAAGAAAAATAAAGAACAATGAAGAACAATTGAAAGAAAAAGAGATAAAAGATTTTAATTATGAAAACTTGCACAAGAAGCTAGAAATTCTATTTTTGTGTCTGTGTGTCATCAAATAACTCCTACCTACACTAATATATAGATATTGAACAGAATTAAGGGATGGGTCCTGATTAGGCACATCTAAACTAACTAATTATGCTAATTACATCAATCAATATCCAAACTCGCAACCCAAAACTCAAGTGCAGAGGTTCTGACTTCCAAGTCTAATTTGACCCTCAAAATGGCAGAATTGGTCCACACTTATCGCTTATAAAATTGTGCTATTTTCCTTATCTTTCCAAGGAATACTCATATGCTCCATTTGGAGTTTTGTAGAATCCTATAGGTCCTGCACAAGGAAGATAGGTCAAGTAAGCACAAAATCTAAAAAATAAGCAATAATTATCAATTAAGCCCAATTATTTGCCTAAGACCAAAACTAAGTTAAAATAAGAAAATAAGAATCCAAGAGAAGTTAAATAAGCTAATAAGAATAGAAAAATACCATACTAAAAACGCTCAATCAGTATATAAGCCCCCCAAGCTCTGAGCCAGCTTGTGGGCAAAAGAGATTATCTTGTGTCAAGGGAGATTGTCCGATGTCAATGGAGATTGTCTGATGTCAAGGGTAGTAGACTTAATTATTGGATATAGGGGGGGAGCTGGAAGAAGATCAAGGCAAGGATGAAGCTGTTGCTTTAGAGTTTTAGCTTTTTACATGTCAATCAAATTGAAGGCATTTGTAATTGTGTCTAAGTAGTTCAAGAAGCTTAACTTGTGATCCTTGCACTGCATAAGCATATTCATATACATGTATTCATGACTAAAGAAAAGCATTCAAGATTACATGTTTGCATTTGAAAAGGAACTCACATGGCTTTGGTTTTTGAAAAATCACAGCTTTCCAGTTTACCCAATCAACGCCCTCCTCCATCTATTCCCCATCATTGCCTTAATCGATTACAAAGTAATTGATTATCTGCATGTATTATTTTTGGAAAAGTCATGAAGAACATTTTAATCAATTACAAGCAAGTCGTAATTGATTACATAGTGTATTTCATAAAACATTGCATGACTATCTTAATCGATTACCACTTACTGTAATCGATTACCAAGGCTTAATACAAAACATAACATGACCGCCTTAATCGATTACCACTCATCTGTAATCGATTACAAAGGCTTATTACATAGCTGAGACATATTGGTTTAATCGATTACGTCACAGATTAATCAATTACATTGTTCATAAAAGTTTTCCAGATTGTCTCAAGAACATTTTAATCGATTACTTGCTATTTTAATCGATTACTTGATGCAAAATAATCGATTACAATCAGTTAAATCTATTTTCTATTTAAAGCTTTTGGATCTATGCTTTGAGATACAAATTACATTCTGAGTTTACGAATTACTCAAAACGTTCTAAGCTTTCAAAGGTCCAAGAAACAAATTTTCTGAGTGATACATTTCTTGTTTGAGATCAAACATTTACATGCTTCATTGATGATGATGTGTTAAGACAAGATCCTTGAAAAGAACTTCAAGAGAGTTGATTTTCTGTTCATCAACATTCATGCAACCTAGAATTGATCGGTAACATTCATTCATTCAACTCATTCACTGAGGATCACAGGTTGTGTCTCTCTTGAACCTTTCTAGTAAATTGTTCTTTATCTAAATTTGTGTAAGGCGAAAATCAAAATAGTTTTCTTTCAAGCTTTCTAGAGTAGTGTTCTCTAGGGGTAAATAACTGAGTAGAGTTCTCAGGTTCTTTGTGATTTGATTTCTAATAGGGTGTTAGAATTCTGATTCTTTATCTAGGGTGGATAAGGAAAATCACTTGTAATAGCTTGTAAAAGAACAAATTTGAATTAGTATAACTCTAATCTTGTTTGATTAGAAGAACTAGATGTAACTTCTCTTGAGAAGTGAACCAGTATATGTTTTTGTGTTGATCTCTCTATTTCTTCTTGTTATCTTGATCTCTTGACAGCTGTGATTTCTTTCTTAATCAACAAGTGCAGATATTTGTCATTGATTCCTTGGACTGAGTTGTTTGGTTGAATTGAAGTTTCATTGATTTTAAAAAGTGATAAAGATCCTTTAACTTTGATTTTGTAAAAGTTTTAAAAGGTCAAGTTTATACCAATTCACCCCCCTTAGTATTTGGGTGTATTCATATTGTTTTCATTAACAAGTAAGACGGTCGTGAGCTTTTCGAGCCGCCCGAGTGTGGACAAATGTGTCGATGGTGATAACCTCGACAGATGTGGTTTTATCAAGCTTCTGAAGCCTGGACAAGTGTTGTTTGGGTTACTGTTATCAGGTTGTCTAGGGAGAACACGATTTTTGCTATGCTATGAGGTCGGACATGTCAGACAAGTGAAGTATCCATGTTGGACAACTTTTCCCTTATCTGACAGTTGGAGAATGCACTGAAGGCAAGCGTTTTGCTTATCCTTTACTATAGGTGTGTGGGGCGCACACACGGTACTCTTGCATACGTGTCGGTCACCATCAGTCTTCCTCCTTCTGCTTCTGGAGGAGTGAGAAGAAGTGGTGGCAGAGACGCTAGGGTTTCCCCCATACACTGCATAGTCATATTGTTGGTTCGTTGTCGTCTTCCCCTGCCGTTGATGGCTATAATGGGTGAAAGACAACATTTCAAAAAATCGGTTATCCATCACCTCTGCAGCTGGTTTCGATGCTCTTCGACGTCACCTCAGGTTGACAAACCCTGAGGACTCCTGCAAGGTGATCATTGAGGCTCTTGGGAGTGATGACTTCCCTTTTTTGAGGGTGGCGCCCGAGCATTGTTGCAGTTGCTAGTGCTCTCGAGGTGTTGTCTCCTTCTACTTCATCTCTGTCATCTCCTTCTTTTTCTTCCTCTTCCCTTTGCCCCAACATCTCCCTTGAACATGTCCATGTCTCGAGAGATATTGACTCGTTTGTGGAGCAGGGGGTATAGGCTAGAGAAGAGAACTTCAACTGGCTTGGTAACTCCCTTTGACAAGAATTTGATCTGGTCGACCGGGGTTCAAAATGCAACCAATGTTGCGAAGCTTTTTCTCCATATGAGCTTGGCGATTTTGGAGGAGAAAGGACAACGCCACTAGAAAGTTTTGATTAAGGTGGCATTGATTGAGTGTTTTTAGTTTAATATTTTTCTATTCTTCTTAGCTTATTTGACTTCTCTTGGACTTTAATTTCCTCACTCTAAGTTTTTGTCTTTGGCAAACAAGTGAGCTTAATTGATAATTGTTGTTTATTTTCGGATTTTTTGCTTACTTGACCTATCTTCCTTGTGTAGGACTTAGAGAGCTCTACAGGACTTCATATTGCGCATATGAGTAGTCCCTGGAAAGATAAGGAAAATATCTACAATTTTGTCAAAGATAAGATTAGGCCAATTCTATCATTTTGAAGGTCATTTTAGGCCAATTCTATCACTTAATTTTTGAATTTGAACCACAGATTGTTTGGATGATATTTCAATCCGATTTGTGATTTCAACTGATTTAGGAGTTAATCGATTGAACTGCTTCTAATGATATTGATGAACCTTCATAATATGATCATTATATGAGAACTATGATAATTTGTGTTGCTTGCTTTGGTGAATTGGATTGATATTCTTGGATCTATTTTACAACACCTATGTAATTGTTTGAAAACAACTTTAATCGATTAAAATGTTCTTCAGTTATCTAGAAAGGTTATATAAGTAATTGATTATTTCGACTTGTAATCGATTACTATAGAGATTCATTGTTCCATAAATGAACTAAGTAATCGATTACTGATAAATGGTAATCGATTAACACAGTCAAGTAATGTTTTGTGTTTATACTGAGGAATCGATTACTTAATGCTGGTAATCGATTAAAATGTTCTTCAGAGCTCAGGTAATAGATTAGCAATATGTGGTAATTGATTAATATAGTGAAAAATAGTTTTTCCAAAAACTTAAAACCATGAGCACTTTACTTTGATGAAATCATGAAATCTTAAACCTTTTCACAAACCATGTGCTTTTGTAAAATCATCAATGCAAGTAAATGAATGATGTTTATACAATGTAATGGATCATAGGATTATTCTTTCCTACACCAAGTAATTACAAATGCTTTCAATTGAATGACACGTACAAAGCTAAAACACTCATCCAACTTCAACATATATCTTGATCCTTCTTCATGCTCCCCCTATATCTAACAAATCCTAGGGAGACCATTCTTGATGATAGCTAGGACCAAAATTGATCTGCATGCAGGAACTCTTTCCATGGAGTTTGGTGATGACGTTGTCCAGTTCAACATTTTTTAGGCCATGAGACATCCTATAGAGGAGCATTCTGTCTTTCTTGTTGATATCATTGATGTTGCGGTAGATAATGTAGATTTATTTTCTGATTTTTCTGATTTTGATCTTGGTTCTTGCAATTGTACCTATGATGATGATTTTGCTATTGTGTAGTATTTGTGTGGAGATTTTCTCCGCACTTCACTCTGATTATGTTGCAGATACAGGTACACTGTAGATTCTCCTATTTTCCTTCCATCAACCAACCTTTCCTTGCCTTCCACCATTCAACCACCTTCTTTGGAGCTGAAGCCACTACCTAAGCACCTTAAATATGCATATTTAGATGATGCTCAGAAGCTTCCAGTCATCATATCTAGCAGCCTGTCACTTGAGCATGAAGAGAAGTTGATGCATGTTTTGAGAAGCCACAAAAAGGCCATTGGATGGACACTTGCTGACCTTCCTGGAAAAATCCTTCCATTTGCATGCATCGGATACTCTTGCAGGATGATTTTAGGCCGGTGAGGCAGCCACAGAGGAGGCTGAATCATACTATTCTTGATGTGGTGAAGAAGAAAGTGATGAAGTTACTAGTTGCAGGGATCATCTATCCCATTTCAGATAACACTTAGGTTTCACCTGTCTAAGTGGTCCCTAAGAAGTCGGGTATCACTGTTGTGAAAAATCAGGATAATGAGTTGATTCCAGCTAGAGTAGCCAACAGTTGGCGAGTTTGCATTGACTACATGAGACTTAACCAAGCAAGTCGCAAGGACCATTTCCCTCTCCCCTTTATTGACCAGGTTCTGGAGAGGTTGGCATGTAAATCACATTATTGCTTTCTTGATGGTTTTTTAGGTTACATGCAGATTTATATTGCACCGGAGGACCAACACAAGACCACATTCACCTGTCCATTTGGCACATTTGCCTACACTAGGATGCCTTTTGGCCTATGCAACGCACCTACTACCTTCCAAAGATGCACGGTGAGTATCTTTTCTGCTTTATTAGAGAATTGCATGGATGTGTTTATGGATGATTTCACTGTTTATGGTTCCTCTTTTGATGCATGTTTAGATAGTTTCTCTTGAATTCTTGACCGATGTATTGGGACTAACCTTGTTCTTAACTTTGAGAAATGTCATTTTAGGGTACATGAAGGTATAGTCTTTGGGCATTTGGTCTCTGGTAGAGGTATTGATGTCGAACGCCAAGATTAATGTTATTACTTCTCTACCTTACCCCGCTTTTGTGCGGGAAGTGCGTTCTTTTCTTGGACATGCAGGTTTTGTTAGGAGATTCATCCAGGATTTCAGCAAGATTGCACTACCATTATCCAAGCTTCTCCAAAAGGACGTAGACTTTATGTTTAACCAGCCTTGCAAAGAGGCATTTGTGGAATTGAGGAAAAAGCTTACTACCTCTCCCATTATGCAGCCACTAGATTGGGAACTTCCCTTTGAACTCTTGTGTGATGCCTCTAATTATGTACTTGGGGCTGTGTTGTCACAGAGAGTTGATAAACGACCCCATGTCATTGCTTATGCTTCACGCACTTTAGATGCAGCCCAAGTTAACTACAACACCACTGAGAAGGAGATTTGAGCTATTTTTTTTGCTTTAGAAAAATTCCGATCTTATTTGCTTTGTTCCCATATCACTGTCTTTACTGACCATGCAACTTTGAAGTACCTATTGAAGAAGACCTAGATTGATTAAGTGGATGCTTCTTCTTCAGGAGTTTGATATTAAGATTAAGGACAGGAGTGTTGCGGAAAACTTGGTTGTTGATCATTTGAACAAGATTGAGGGACCTATTGAATCCTTTCCTATTAAGGATAATTTCCCTGATGAGCATCTGATGCACTTGCATTCATCATATATTATTACACCTTGGTTTGTTGATATTGTGAATTTCATTGTTGCATCTGTTGTTCCGCCTCATGCATCTAGGTCTAAAATAGATAAACTTAAGAGTTATGCTAAATATTATGTGTGGGATGATCCCTATTTGTGGAGGTTTGGTAGTGATCAAGTGATCCGCAGGTGTGTGCCAGATCATGAGATTCAGTCTATTCTTTAGTTTTGTCATGACACACCTATCAACAGTCATTTTGGTCCTTAGCGAACCGCTACGAGAGTATTGGACTGTGGGTTCTATTGGCCCACCATGTTTAGAGATGCTTATCACTTTGCCACCACTTGTGAGCAGTGCCAGAGGACATGAGGGACCATTACACATAGGCATGAGATGCCTCAACAGCCCATTATTTTCTGTGAGGTTTTTAATGTGTGGGTTGAGATTAATAATTAAGTTACCGGCAAGGTCTTCAAAGTGAATGGTCACCAACTCAAGCTATTTCATGAGAACCCGCAAGTGGAGGAGTAGCTTGTGACAGACCTCTCTTTGATCTTGCCAATTTTATGTAATGATATGCCTTGAATGGCATTTAGGGAGTTTCCTTTTTCCTTCTTTTATTTGTTGTCTCTTTGTTTTCATGTCATTGCATGCTCACATTGAGGACAATGTGCATTTCAAGTGAGGGGTGAAGGATTACAAAAACATTTTCTATTTTCTGTTTTTTTGTTTCTAGTTTATGTTTCTGTTATTGTTTTGCTGCATTTGTTTTGTTTTGTTGTTATTCTATTTTTGCATTCAGAAAATAAAAAATTAGAATTTAGGCACTTTTCATATTTTTCATATGATTTATAACTTGTATAAATTGTGAGAAATGTACTAATTTTTTTTTGTTGGATTGAAAGGTTTCATGCTTGATGTGAATTGTTGTTCCAATTGTTGAAGTGATAAGTAGGCTTGAGAAATAGAATTTAAGATGGATAATGTGTGATAGAATTATGCCTTATGAGTTTTTGGGCCTTTGGATGAATCACATTATTTCATTCATGTTCTTTCTTGTGTGATTTTACTCTTGTGCTAGATTACTCTATGTTTTGCCTTGCCTCTTTTGACATTCCTTGTTGCATATGTTTTGATTGAGATGAGTCTTTCTTTTATCCACTAGCCAAATAAACCTATTCTTGCATTGATATCCATTGTCACCCTTTTTGAGCCTTTAACCTTTTCTTTCTTGTGTAGCTCATTACAAACTAAAAAAAATGGAAAATCATGTTATCCTAACTTTAGGGAGAAAAAGGACCTTGGAATTGTTTTGGGAGTGAGTTTCAAACAAGTGTGGAGTATTTTTATCTATTTTGATCTGGAAAGAAAAGAAAAGAAATAGTTTAAAAGCAAAAGTTCAAAAGAAAATTGAAAAAAAAAGTACAAAAAAATAATAAAAAACAATATGCAATAAAAGTTGTTGTGGTTCATTTTCATCTGTATAAGTTCTCTTAATTTAATTTCCTTGTTCTCCACCTTGTTTCTTTGTTTTTACCCCTCGCTTTACTTGTTGTCTTACTCCCCATTTCCCCTCTTTTATCTTAGTTTTAGCCTAAATATCCTTCTTTTATCCACCCTTTACCTAAGCCATACATTACAAACCCATAAAGTCCTTTTGATCTTGTGATGCATGTGTATTTCAAGTTGAATGAATTAGAGTCTTGTCAAAATTTGGATGTTCTAGTTATACGTGGTGTTTGAGTGTAAACATAAACTCATACACATTAAAAGAGGTTGAGTGTTGCTCTTTGAGAGATTTCTATCACCTTGGTTCATTCTTAATTTTAACTTGACTACTTTTTTGCTTTGCACTTTGTGATCATGTGTTCATTGATTGTTTGTTACCTTAATATCATTCTTCCATTTTTCATTTTTATCACTTTTGTGCATTCTTAGTGTAACGCCCCCAATTTCTAATCAGGGACATTACCGTAACACCCCGTGTGCACCCGATGTGTTACCCTTAAACGTATCATAAGAGCGTCGTCAGCGTTAACTAAACGCAGTGCGGAAGCGATATAAATCGTTTCTCTTGATATCATTATGCATGAGACATAAAACATAAACATAAAACATCAACATAAGCCCCTACTG
>PYAF01005952.1:78276-88345 GCA_007407185.1 Glycine tomentella
CTATCAGTTTAAGCATTCAAAAGATCATATTATAAAGTCTGCATTTACGCATCCCTATCCCTAGGTGATGAACAAATGTTATTCTTAACAGGTCAGAAATTAGAACCCCAACGTTCCCATTGCGAATCCTAACCCTAAGTACTTAATTGAAGTGATCAATTCCAAATAAGAATATGAAAGAAGAACAGAAAAGAATAAACAATCAAAACATATGTATTTCAATACCAGTCAAATTACAGAGGAGTTCTCATCAGTTCATGGCCTTCCCACAATACAAGAATTAGCCTGCCATAGGCCTCAAGAACTTCAAAGCAGTGGAATAATTCATCTCTGTGCAGAAACCTAGCTTTGATTCTTGATTTCTAGGGTTTAGAATAATGCTTTATGTGACTAATACAATGTAATTCAGCTGTCCCTGGATGTCCTACTCTGTTCAGAGGCTTTTTCTTTTATAGATAGGTTTAATTAGAGTAATAAAGCATAGAATAATGCCCAAATTCGAATAAGATGTTTTAAAACAGGAAACTAGATCTTTCTGGCGCAATCTGCGCGCGATCCCGCGCTAACAGCGCGGGTCTTTCGAATCCATGGCGCTTATCGCGCGGACATCCACGCTAACCGTGTGGATCATTCAAGCTGAATGACTTGATGCTGAGATTCCTGGCGCTGACAGCGCTGCTTTGGCGCGATCCGCGCGGGGTCCTCGAATAGATGGCACTGATAGAGTGGGTCTGGCGCTAGTGGCGTGAGTTGTTCGAGCTTGAGGCCTTCAATTCTGCATATGGCACGACCTGCGCGAGTTCCCGCGCTAACCGCGAGGGACCTTGAAGCTTGTTTTCTTCTTTTCCTTGCTGGAACTTCCTCCTTTTTGGTATGAAAATGCTAAATGGTAATGAATTGAGTTGAAAGCAATTAAAATGATAATTTAACTAATTTCTAATCTGTTTTCCTAACTATTTAACTAAATTATATCCTAAAACTAGCCTAAAACTAGGATGTGTTTGCAACACATCAGAGAACTATGATAATTTGTATTGCTTGATTTGGTAAATTTGATTTATATTCTTGAATCTGTTTTACAACACCTTTTATCAATTATGTTAGTTTCTGCATTTTTCTTCAATTCTTGTTTATGTTTCAGCAACTTTTATTCATTGCCTACAAATTGTTCGACTAAAATTCCCCAATTGTTTATTAGTGAATTGAAGTTGGAACGAAATTGATCATGTCTTTGAGTCGACCTAGGTTAATCCTGCGGTACAAAATTAGTTTAATTGTTTTGTAGTGATTCGATCCATAGGAGCTTGGAGATTTTGGAGGAGAACAGACAACGCGACCAAAAGGTTTGATTAAGGTGGCATCCTTGGAGGCGAAGGTTTCCAAGTGGAGGGAAGCCGCTAGGACCATCTAGAGAGTGGAGCAGCCCAAGACCAGTGCCATTGTCACTTTCGTTGAGGTGGTCAAGTCCAACCACCAATCGTTTGGCAAGGTGGGTGGTGCCTTGGCCAAGCTCTTGTTCACCCAATTGGATGGGGACGAGCTGCTTGGTCGCTGCAAGGCGCTGCTGAAGGAAAAGAAGGACTTGGCTGGAACTTCCTATTACTTTGCAGAGCTTTTCCCTTTATGCTTATGAGGAGGAAGTTTGAATTCCACCTGGTTGAAGGTCTTGCTAACCTTCACTTTATGGAGCTTCTCCCCTAATGCTTAGGAGGAGATAGTTTGAATTCCACCTAGTTGGCGGTTTTGCTGACTAGTCTAGTGGTGTCTCGCTTTACCCCTTGTTTAAGGATAAATGACTGAACCTTTAGCCATGCTTGTCGAGGTTCCAAAGGAGTGGTATCAAGAATATCTTGGGTTTTTTCCACCAAGGGTGGACCTTAGGTTTCTTATATTCCTGCAAAGATAGATTTTAGGAGTGTAAAAGTTTGTAAAGCGTGGACCTTGCATACCTTGGGTTTTCGTGTAGAGGAAACTTGATGATGAGGACACTCACCAAGGGTAGACCTTGGGTTTGCCGAGCCTTGGACAAAGGATATGCTCTTCCTAGGTTTGGTGAGGTTCACCAAGGGCGGACCTTGGGTTTGTCAAACCTTTGGAGATTGAGACTCATCAAGGGTGGACCTTGGTTTAGCGAGCCTTTGGAGACTAAGACTCACCAAGGGCGAACCTTAGGTTTAGCGAGCCTTTGGAGAATGAGACTCACCAATGGTAGACCATGGGTTTCATGAGCCGTTGGAGATCAACCAGGAACTTGCCCGTCCTGGGTTTTGGCGAGGCTTACCAAGGGCGAACCTTGGGTTTTGTGAACCTTTGGAGAATCGACCAGCGACGTGTGTCCATCCTGGGTTTTGGTGAGGTTCACCAAGGGTGGACCTTGGGTTTTTTGAACCTTTGGAGAATCAACCAAGAGCTTGTTCGTCCTTGGGTTTAATGAGCCTCTTTTGAAGATGTGACCAAGCACGCATTCGTCCTGGATTTTGTCTAGGTTCACCAAGGGTAGACCTTAGGTTTTCTGAATATTTGGAAAGTTGACCTAAGTAAATAAAATTCAAAGGGAGATATGTTTTATTTAATCTAACAATTGAGTACAAATTCCCTTTTATTCCCTGGATGTGCCTCGTTAAAACCTTTCAAGCCAAAACCCTAATATATTCTAGGACAAAAGACTCAAGTAGGAAAAAGAGTACATCATCCGGTCTTGCAATAAGTCAACTAAGTAGAACTTCAGATGCGTAGCATTCCATGTTCTTGGAATTGCTTTACCATCTAGTTCTTGTAACATGTAAGCCTCATTGTTCAAGGCTTGTGATGACGCTAAATAGGCCTCTCTAGTTGGTGAAAATAATAGGAATACTCACAATAACCAAGAGGGGGGGTGAATTGGTTAAAACCTTGGTATTTTAAAAATTAATTCAAATCAGAGTTCAGGATCTTTATCACTTTCAAAATCAAGAAATCTTTTTACTCAATCAAATAACTCAGCCCCAAGAAATCAATAGCTCAAAACAGAACTTGTTAGACAATGGATATGAATCAAAGAATCAATTACCAATGAGCAAGATGAGTAATAGAGAAATAAAATCAAAGACACAAGCAATTTATACTGGTTCACTTCACAACTGAAGCTACATCCAGTTTCTTCTAATCAACACTAGATTAGAGTTCCACTATTATACATTTTTGTTCTTACAAGCTTTTACAAAACCCTCCCTTTATCAACACTAGATAAAGAATAGAAATCTAAAACTCTATTAGAATTCTAAGGAGCAAGAACCAGAGAACACTACTCTATTCTTGAGCTAGAGAACCCTTCTCTAATTCCAAGCAAGAAGAATCCACTTTACAATAGCCACTTACAACAGAATTTAAAAAACAAATTTACACACAAAGATTAAGGAGAGAGACAACCTGATGATCCAATGAATGTAATGCACATGAATTACCAAATCAGGTTGAATAGCAAACAAGGTGAGGAAGGAAGGAAAATTCAAAATAGCATACATAGCTCGAGAAGATAATGAGTCAACAACATCAGAATCTTCAACTGAAAATGAAGAAGCAAACATGTGTCTCACCTCCACAATCAATGAAGAAGATGATGATCTATCAAGTGATGGAGATGAGGTAAATTCTGAACTTGAACAAGCTATTAATGTTTTCCAAGAAATGCATGAAGAAGCCCAAAAGCTTGCAAAATCCAATAACAAGCTCAAAGGAAATCTTAGATGGCATGTTGCAAAAATTACTGAATTGCAAACTGAAATTTGCAACTTGAAAGAAGAAAATGAAAAACTTGTTTCAAGTTACAAAATGAATGGATGTGGATGTGCTTTTTCTTCTACTAATGTTGACAAATACAGCTTGCTGCAAAAAGATTTTGATGATTACAAAAGGAGTCAAGGAGAAAAGTACATGTTACTTTTATCCAACAACAGTGATTTAATTGATTTTTTGAGAAAGCTTTACAAAGAAAAATGCAACTTGGCTGAAATGTTAATTATGCAAAAGTATGCTAGAGATACTTCTGATTTGGGGTACAAACAAGGCTCAAAATCCTTTGGAAAAACTGTATTTGTGCCTCCAAAACAGAAGAATCAAAAGAAGTTCAAAAACTCAAAGATCAATCAAAATGCTTTCTTGAGAAAATCATCAAAATCTGTAACATGAAACTATTGTATGGAAAAAGGACATACATCTTACAAATGCTATGCTAAGAGATTCTATGTGCCTAATGGAGATTGCATTTGGGTAAAAGAAAAAGAAAGTTGTTAACCCCTATGGACCCAATCTCAATTGGGTATTTTCCTTTATAAATTGATTTGATTTTTGCAGGGATGTCTAAGAGCTAGATCCTCATTATGGTACCTTGATAGTGGATGCTCTAGACATATGACAGGTGACATGTCTATGCTTACAAATATAACTCTTAAAGATGTATGTCACTTTTGTAGATAATAACAAAGGGAAGATCATTGAAGAAGGAAACATTGGAGATAGCTTCAAAACCAAAATAAAAAATGTTCTTTATGTAGAAGGGTTGAAGCATAATCTCTTAAGTATAAGCCAACTCTGTGATAAAGGGTTCAAAGTCTCATTCAATGAGAATTGTTGCATGATTTGTGATAGGCAAAGTGGTGAAGTGATTCACATAAGTAAAAGGAAAGAGGAAAAGAAGTGTGATGTAGATGCAAGTCCTATGGAAGAATTTATTCAGCTTAATGATTCCATAAGTAAAGAGAAAGAAGAACCAAGTGCTGAAATAAAACCATCAACACCCGTTCAAGAGCCTAAAGATTGGAGAATAACAAGAGATCTCTCACTTGACAACACCATAGGTGAAGTTTCAAAGGGAGTATCTACTAGATCTTCTTTAAGGAACCTATGTTGTAATATGGCTTTTGTTTCTCAAATTGAACCTAAGAATATTGATTAACCCTTACATGATGAACATCGGATGCATGCCATGCATGATGAATTAAATCAATTCAAGAGAAATGAAGTTTGGGAACTTGTTCCTAGACCATCCTCTCTCAAACCTATTGGTGCAAAATGGGTTTTTAAAAATAAACTTGATGAAAGTGGAATCATAGTTAGAAATAAAGCTAGATTGGTTGCTAAAGGTTACAACCAAGAAGAAGGCATTGACTATGAGGAAACTTATGCTCCAGTTGCAAGATTGGAAGCCATTAGGTTGTTGCTTGTTTATCCATGTTTAATGGATTTTAAACTTTTTCAAATGGATATTAAAAGTGTCTTTTTAAATGGATACATTGAGGAGGATATATATGTTGAACAACCTCCTGGTTTTACTGATTTTAAACATCTTAACTATGTTTTTAAACTTAAAAATGCCCTTTATGGTTTAAAGCAAGCTTGGGGATCTTGGTATAAAAGACTAAGCAAGTTTCTGCTTGAACAATCTTTCACAAGAGGTCATGTTGACAAAACCTTGTTCATCAAAAGCCATAAGAATGATATCTTATTGGTTCAAGTATATGTTAATGATATAATTTTTTGTTCAACTAATCATTTGTTGTGCAAGGAATTTTCTAAGGCTATGCAGAAAGAATTTGAAATGTCAATGATGGGAGAATTAACATTCTTTCTTGGACTTCAAGTGAAGCAAATGAAGAATGGAACTTTTCTCAACCAATCCAAGTATTGCCTTGAAGTGATCAAAAATTTTGAAATGGAGAAATGTAAAGATGCTGCAACTCCAATGGCAACATCAACCTACCTTGATTCAGATGAAAATGGAAAGAGGGTTGATGAGTCAAAATTCAGAGGAATGATTGGATCATTATTATATTTGATAGCTAGTAGACCAGACATAATGATAAGTGTGTGCTTATGTGCAAGATATCAAGCAAATCCCAAAGAGTCACACCTAACAACAGTCAAAAGGATCCTTAAATATCTCAAGGCTACACCAAAAGTTGGTCTTTGGTATCCTAAAGGTGCTTCAATTAATATTATTGGTTATTCTGATTCTGACTTTGCATGATGTACGTTAGATAGAAAAAGCACCAGTGGAACTTGTCATCTACTTGGAAGTTCATTAATCTCATGGCATTGCAAGAAACAATCTTGTGTTACTTTGTCCACTGCTTGTTGATTCCAGGGGGAGCTTCATGAAGATTGGAAGCCTTTGCTAAGATTTGTTTTGAGCTTCAAACATGCTTGAAGACTTGGAATTTTATGTAAAAGGAAAGCAATTTGATTGATCCATGCATTCATTCATTCATTCATTCATTTATTTAACTAAGTATTTTTTATGATAAACCAACTAAGCTTTTAACATTTAACTAAGGTTTTAATATGAATCAAAGGTTTTTAGAAAAATGATTTTTTGTACTGAATTAATCGATTACATTAAGTAATAATCGATTATTTTGTTCTTAGTTCTTTCTGGAAAACCTTTCAAGAACAATGTAATCGATTACCTATCGAATTAATTGATTATTTAACCTTTGTTTTCACATACACTGCCTTAATGAACACTTTAATCGATTACCAACAGGTATTAATCGATTACATTGCTATACATGATTTCAAGCAGTGTTGAAAGAATCGATTACCAAAGAACAGTAATCTATTACACAGGCTAAACTCATAAAGCCACGATCGATTACCAAAGAACAGTTTCTACCATGATTTGGTGAAGGTATTTTATACCTGTGCCAAAGGGTCCATGAATGGGGTCTTATATGAAGGGGCTAGGAAATTTGATGAAGAACCTAAGGGGTATAGCAAGTTGGACACCTATAGGGAGATGTTGCATGACCCTCATATGCAACTTAGAAACATGCTGGGTACATGACCTATGAATCCTGAGGATAGGTTACTCCATTACATAATCGCTTATGTGATCACCCCTAGGGCCACTAATCATGCCCAAGCCACAGATGAAGACCTGCAATTGGTGTATGGTCTAAAGAACAACATACCCATGAATTGGGTTCTCATCTTTGAAGAAATTATGCTCAAATCCAAGAGGTTGGTCAATTATCCTTTCCCATATCCTACCCTGGTATCAAGGTTCATTGACCACTTCAACATTGATGTGGAAAATGAAGTTGTGGATCATACCAATTCCAGCAACAGTCTAATAAAGGAAAAGCATCTCACAAAGATGGGGATGCAGAAGACTCCTCAAGGCTGGATCATGGCTGGACAACCACAGATGCCTCTTGTTGTTGCTACTGCTGATGGTGATCAAGTAGCTGATTCTGAAGATGAAGCCAGGGATCCTCAACAGCCCTTGTATTCTCAATTTGAAAGCCCCATGCTGCAGAAAATGGACAACTTGATCCAGATGCAACAGGACTTTAAGGCTGAAACAAATGAAGCCTTAGGAAAGATTAGGGACAGGCTAGACACCATAGAAGCAAATATCACAGATAATGCATCTGTAGAATTCTAGGCCTATGTTTCTTTTAAGTTTTTATGCTTTGTTTTTATTTTGTTAAACTTTGTGTTTTAAATTTCACTTTGTAATGGATCCCAATGATTAAATGCAACTTCCATTATGTTTCCAGTTCAAGTATCCGTTGTGCTCTTTATGTTTTTGACTTAAACAAGCCAAATAGGGGGAGAAATGATTGATTGTTGAATGCCCTGCATACTACTCTGTTTGCCCCTGTTTTTTGGTTCAAAGTTTTGCCCAAAACCTAACTTGAATGGATTATGGAATTTAGGGGGAGCTGAGTGTTTAAAATGAATCAATTATACCTAGAATACATGTGAATGATGATTAAAAGGAATCAGATGCTTTAACACTTGATCTTTGTATAGAAAGTGTAAAAATTTCAGGTCTGAAAATTCAAAGTCTTCCATGGACAATTTCATTTAAAAAGCTTCAAGTTCAACAAATGGTCAATCAAGAATTTGGCATGTTTAAAGCCAAAAAGGGGGAGATTGTTGATTCCAGGGGGAGCTTCATGAAGATTGGAAGCCTTTGCTAAGATTTGTTTTGAGCCTCAAACATGCTTGAAGACTTGGAATTTTATGTAAAAGGAAAGAAATATGATTGATCCATGCATTCATTCATTCCTTCATTGATTTAACTAAGTATTTTTTATGATAAACCAACTAAGCTTTTAACATTTAACTAAGGTTTTAATATCAATCAAAGGTTTTTAGAAAAATGATTTTTTGTACTGAATTAATCGATTACATTAAGTAATAATCGATTATTTTGTTCTTAGTTCTTTCTGGAAAACCTTTCAAGAACAATGTAATCGATTACCTATCGGAATAATAGATTATTTAACCTTTGTTTTCACATACACTGCCTTGATGAACACTTTAATCGATTACATTGCTATACATGATTTCAAGCAGTGCTGGAAGAATCGATTACCAAAGAATAGGAATCGATTACACAGGCTAAACTGAAAAAGAAAATCTTCCTATCTTAATCGATTACCGAATTCAGTAATCGATTACATCATATGTAAATGCACATAAGATTCAATGCATTAATCGATTGCCAAATATAGTAATCGATTACATAGTACATTTTGTTTTATAAAGCTTCCTAGTTTAATTGATTACCAGAATCTGTAATCGATTACACAGTGTATTTTGATATTTTGAAGCTTCCTATCTTAATCGATTACAAGATGGAATAATCGATTATTTTGTTCGTTGCTCATGTCCATAAATTGTTTTGAACACTTTAATTGATTACCAGATTGATTTAATCGATTACATGAGTAAAATAATCGATTATGTGGCTCGTTTAATCGATTACTGACAGTTACAAAAGTTTGTTATAAATAGAACCTTGGCTCGGCTTGTTTTGTAACTTGATCAATTCGTATTCTGAGCCTACAAAAGCTTTCTAAACACGTTCTAAGTGATTTTTCTAGGTTCTATGAGTTCTTGCTTTCACTAAAACATTAATGGGTTTTTGAGTGATTCTTTAAAGCAAGAAGATACTTTCAAAGGTTAAGGAAGAAGATGTTCATAGATTGTTTTTCATCTTTCAACCTGTATTGTTCATTCATGTGCATGTCATTCACTGGATCATCAGGTTGTTTCTTTCCTTAACTCATTGGTTGTATTTTTGTTTACAAGTTTTGTTGTTATTGGCTATTGTAATTTGATTTCTTAAAGCTTGGGACTAGAGAAGGGTTCTCTAGTTTAAAGATCAGAGTAGTGTTCTCTGGATCTTTCTCCTTAGATTTCTAATAGGGTTTTAGATTTTTGTTCTTTATCTAGGGTTGATAAAGGGGAGGTTCTTGTAAAAGCTTGTAAGAATATTTTATAATAGTGGAACTGTAATTCAGTGTGAATTAGAAGAAACTGGATGTAGCTTCATGATTTGAAGTGAACCAGTATAAATTGCTTGTGTTCTTATTTCTATTCTCATCATATTCATTGTCTTTAATTCTTTGAATCATATTCATTGTTCAACAAGTTTGGTTTTGATCTTTTGAATTCTTGGACTAAGCTATTTGATTGAGTAAAATGTTTCTTAGTTTTAAAAGTGATAAAGATCCTGAAACTCTGATTTGAATTTGTTTTAAAATACCAAGGTTCAACCAATTCACCCCCCTCTTTGTTGTTGTGAAGTATTCCTATTATTTTCATCAAGGACCAAACATATTGAGATAAGGCATCATTTTCTCAGAGATCATGTCCAAAGAGGTAATAACAAAATTGATTTCATTGACACTCATAATCAATTGGTTGATATATTTACTAAACCATTGGCTAGAGATAGATTCTATGCCCTTAAAAACATGCTAGGAATCTTGGATGAATCTAATCTCTGTTAGCATTGAATGTTGTATGCCTTTTCATGTGAAATGCTTTGAATATTGAATCCTTCATCACAAAAACTTAAAAATTTTCATGTCATGCTGATCGCGGCCGTACGCAACCAAATTAATTTGATTTTAAAATGTAGTACTAGGAAGTGACTCCTAGGTCGTCTCTCAAGGACCAATTGTCTATGTTTAAGGGATTGAAAACGTGCAAGGGGGGTTTTTGAAAGAATTTGGCAGAATATATAAAAACAGAATTACTAATTAAACACAATGATTAAAAACAAGTCAGACCC
>PYAF01005952.1:97840-126058 GCA_007407185.1 Glycine tomentella
ATTATATTTATTTATTTAATTAATTTTCTATATTTTTAAATTTTAGTATTTGTTCATTGTTTTTTATAAATTTCATTTATTTTTTAAATTATAAAAAAATAGTTTAATTTAATTGTTCAAAAATGTAATTAATTTTTATATTTGTAATTTGATTTAATATTTTGTATATATTTTTATACCATTTTATTTAATATTTTAGTAATTTATCTAATAATTTATTTTTATTTTGTTAATTAATTATCTCAAACTGTAAATTTTGTAATTAATTAAAACCTTTTTTATAATTAAATTTGAAACAATCTAGCAGGACTTTAAAGTAGTAAGCAATGACACAATTTTAAAGTCGCGTAAGCCCATTTTTATAAGTTTCTCAATAAAAAATTGAAACTTAATTGCACCCCATTTTTATTAAGTATACTCTAATTTTTCTTTTTAAATCTTAAATTTCAAATTTTCTTTTTAAACCTTTAATACCTATTATATTATTTCTTTCATCTCTCACACGTTCTCTCTTTAATGCATAGGGATCGATATTACCTACATATATACCGTGATGATCGTGTTCCTCAACAACAACAAAACGGATACGTGATCATCTTAGAACAAGAGGAATAGGTGGTAGAACAAGAAGAAAAAATTCATCAACAAATCTAGTACAACAAGATAAAAGACTTGACGAGTATCTATAAGAACTTGTTGTGGGACATCATCCCACTATTATTTACAAAAACCATAAAAAAGATTACCAACCAAAAATTAAACCAAATAAAACCAACCTAACCTATATATATATATATATATATATATATATATATGTATGTATGTATGTATAAATGATTTATGAAAATCATAAAAAATTAATTAACCAAACAAAAAAATAGCAAAAACAAAAAAAAATACAAGTACAACTTTAAAATCATAAATATATTTACGACTTTTAAATATATTTTTTAAAAAATAAAAAATAAAAAATTTGAAATCATAAATTTACAACTTTGAATGATTTTTTTCTAAACTTCCTGGTGCGAAAATAAAAAATGAATAATGAAGTCATAAATAAAGCTATCACTTCAATTTAAAAAAAATAAAAAAAATAATTATTTTAAGCTATTTCCATATAATAATTATTTTAAAGGCTATTTTAAAGTTATAACTTCTAAGTTATAATTTATATCAGATCACACGATTTATCCCTAAATATTAATTATTTTAAAAGCTATTCTCACATGGCAATTACACTTTTTTTTACTCCCAACGTCTCAAAAAGCCCCTTATTAGTGCATTCCAATTTCCTTGAGCTTTGTAAACTATGGGTTTAGCGCACTTGTCATCGAAGACCATTACGTAGAGAGGACGCATGGGGTAGCGTGATCGCGTGGCGTACTCTTCACGCGCCTTCATATATGCATATTTTGGTAGAGTAACCCAACACCATTTATGTTCTCTAACCTCTCTTCTGCACCCACGACACTGACAATCTTTGGATCTGTTTGGGGTCACCTTGTCCTACTTGAAACACAAACTCCTTCGATTAGTCCGAGAAAAATGAGTGTCTAGTGCTCGAGATATTTACATGCTCATTGTCTAACTAATCACAAGATTTTAAGAAATACTATTAAAAAAAAATACTCTGTTCGTCCCATTTGGGTTATAACTATAGTTATATCACATGTTATTTTATATATATTTTATATAGACTAAAAAAATTAATAAATGAAAAAAAGATAATATTTTATAAAATTAACTTATTATCATTAATTTATTTTTAATTTTTATAACCTATATGATTAATATTATAAGGATATAAATAAAAAAGATAATTAATTAACATCATATTAACAAGTTAAAATGATAATTATCACTATTATTATGGGACAAGTGAATAATTTAATATGTATAAATGAAAAATATTTTTTAGAATTTTTAGGATAATTATTATAAACATCAACAAATTTATTGATAAAAATAAAATTTATTCAAAGAGAAATGTTATAAATATAACACATTGCATTTATTTTAGAAGCTACAACACATTTTATTATTGGCTAAAATTTATCAAAAATCACAAATTGTTGATATCTAACGAATTTATTTTTTTAGTTTTCAATAAATTTTTATTAACAATATAACAATATGTTATAGAATTTACTACCAGAAAATATATTTTTTAAAAATATATTGTTAGTTCTATACTTAATATTTTAAAGACATTGATTAATATTTCTTTTATACATTTTATGGTAAAAAAAAAATATGATGTAAAAACTGCCGCAAATTGGTAATGCTTCATTTACGGCAGAATTTTTCTAGTTCCAATATATACGTTCCTTACAGAATACATCATATACATTACAAAAAATATATAAACATAAAAGTCAATTAAATTTTGATCTTTTAACCAGAGAAAAAGAAATGAGGTTTATGTAGCACCATTAACTTCAGCGTTTGATGTGAAAGTCGCTTGATTCTGGCGAGGCATCGCCATCAAGGACAATGGTTTTTTTAGTAGTTTACACCAAACAATCCCTTTGATGAGCCTTACCAAATGCATTACATATTCTTGGTAACAACAAGAGCCAACCTTTTATTAATTTATTTTTTAAAACTACTTTAACATGGAAATTCTATCCTTTCCTTGAATGCTGCAATATTATATATATTCGAGTTAGTGTGCATCACAAGCTGCAATGGAAAGTGAACCAGAAACAACAAGAGTGTCAGAACAAAATAGAAAAAATAAAATAAAATAGACTACACTAAGATATAGGGGGTGTTCATATTAACCAAAGTCAGATATCATATGATCATAGAAATGCGGTGACCCCATTTCAGCTATAGCCATTTCTTGCAGCTTTCTGATTCTTCCAACACCTCCACCAGTTCCTGGTAAGGTCTACACATTACACCACTGGCGTTAATGCATTTTCTTTTGTTATTTTATCTGTGACAAATTTAATGGCTTTTATGTTGTCATGTTGTGTATTTAACTTGTAACTGGATTTAATGGTCCACATTATTAATTTTCTTCTTGGTTTTAGCTCCTTCCCATTTGTACACCCTTTTTGTTTATTTGGGTGGTTCTCTTTAGCAGTTTTGAATATGATCCTGCATTTGTTTATTAATTAAAGTTCACAGTTCACATGGTGTTCTGTGTTGCATTACAGTTATGTGCAATTAGTTTGTGAATTCATTATGTGTTCTCAAGCTGGATTTGCTTGAGGGGGCTTGGGAGTTTCTGCACATTCAACCAAGTTGAAGTAAAAGGTTCATATGGGAGGATCCATCAGCTTAGATGCTCTATGGTTTTAGGCATGAGAGGAAAGAACAGGAGAGGTGTCACAGTTCAAATTAATTTCCTCATTCATATTCAGGAGATTAAGCCACTGACTCTTCTTTAATGAATTTTCTTTCTGTTATCTGTGAAAAATTCAATGACTTTTATGTTGTGTCATGTTGTGTATTTAACCTGTAACTGGATTCCATGGTCCACGTTATCAATTTTCTTCTTGGTTCATTTGTACACCCTTTTCATTTATTATGTTTGGGTTATCCTGAGTACTTTGTAAATATGATCCTTCTAACTCAAGAGTTAAGAACTTCTTTGTATGTGTTTATTAATTAAGTTCACACTTCACAGGCCGTTCTCTGTTGCATTAAAGTTATGTGCAATTAGTTTGTGAAATCATTTTGAGTTCTCAAGCTGGATTTGCTTCAGAGTGCTTGTGATTGTTCTACTCATTCAACCAAGTTAAATCCATCACTTTAGCAGCTATGGTTCTAGGCATGAGAGGAAAGAACAGGAGAGGAGTCACAGTTCAAATTGATTTCCTCATTCATATTCAGGAGATTAAGCATTGGCCCCCTTCACAATCTCTAAGATCCCTGCGATCCGTGTTGATAGAATGGAAGAATGGTGAATGTGCATCAGGTTCTACCAATCTTGTTGCCCCTTCACTTGGCTCAGTTATAGGTGAAGGGAGAATTGAATTTAATGAATCATTTAGGCTTCATGTAACTTTGTTGAGGGACATGTCTGTGAGAGGTGGTGATGCTGATGTGTTCCAAAAGAATTGCTTGGAGTTCAACTTATACGAGCCGCGGAGAGATAAGACTGTTAAGGGCCAGTTGTTGGCAACTGGCATCGTAGATTTGGCAGAATATGGGGCACTCATAGAGTCGTTGAGCACTAGTGTTCCTATGAACTGCAAGAGAAGCTACAGGAACACAGATCAGCCACTTTTGTTCATAAAAATTCAGCCAGTTGAAAGGAATCACGCTAGTGCCTTGTTGAAGGATAGTAATGGTGGTAACTCAGTGTCAACACTCATGAATGAAGAATATGCTGAGGAAGCCGAGATTGCCTCTTTTACTGATGATGATGTCTCCTCACATTCATCTGCGGCTGCTATTTCTACTTCAATTGAATCCAGTGGGTTTACCGTGCCAAAATTGGGAAAGGTACTCAGTTTATAATTTATGTTGATCGTTTTAGAAATGTTATATAAAACAATTCATGTCTATTCACCTAGACGCTTAAGAGTAAGACACATGAGTGGTTTTATATTACATGCAGATATCATCAGCATGGATTTTGCAATTATCATAACTTTGTTAATGTGTTCAGCTCTTTGCAATGATGCATGGTCCTATAAAATGTACCCATTTACAAAGCAAGAGAGTGACTCCTTGAAATTATTGAGTCCTACCTACTTCATGAACAAGAATTTTGATATTTTATATGCTAGCATTGTTAATTTTAAGGACAAATAAATGTGGCTCAGACAAACAACAATAGAATATATCATTGCAACTTTTGTGTGCTTTATGCTTGTTGAACAAGGTTTGTAACTTGCCATCAACAGGGTGACTGGACCTAGTGAAATCAAACTATAAATGACTCAATATTAAGTGTAAAAAGTAGTAACAATCATATTTTCATCAATAGTGTGAAAAATTAGTGAGGTGATTTTCTTGTTTGTCATATATGAATATGTAAAGAAATTCCTCGTCAAGCAATATAGTAGTAATTGCAATTGAATTGTAGAACGAACCAATTAGCAACAACACTAGTGTCAATGCCAAGGAACCTCCCTTGGCTTCAGAAAGTAGGCTTGAGAACATGAATATGGTGCAACAAGATACACACAAGCAGCTTGAGAGGAGTTCTTACATGTCATCAATGGATGTATCTCCTGTTATCAGGAGTCTGGTAAATGCTCATGCTTCTAACTCTCCTAATCGCAATTCATTGTCAATCCAAAAGCTTCCTGCTTCACCTAGTGCCGATTCTTCTTCACCATCTTCATTTTGTGACAATTTAGACGTAAATCCTAGGAGCATGACAAGAAGCAGTGGTCATGAAAGTTTGGGTCAGAGTTTTAATGAAAAGCTTGCTAATTACAGAAATATAGTTGCTGATGTCCAAAGAAACAGTAATGAATGTACTTTTGGCATTTATTCAAAACAAGATAGAGGTCACTTTACTGGCAAAAATCCAGGCTATGAAAACTTTGATACTACTAAATGTGATGACAAATTAAATGGGAGATGCAAGGAAGCTGACAAATATTTTATGAAGGAGAGAGGAGGTGAAAAAATTTTCCATGACTCTGTTGAGGACATAAATGGAAATGAAAAATCTAATTTGGATAGGCAAAGCTACATAGAAGATGAACAATTGGTAGCACAAGATGACAAAAATCAAGCCTTATTGGGTAGCAATGCATATTCTTTTGGGGAGTCAAATATTAGTATGCAGGAAAATATTTTCAAAAGTGAAAGATTAAAGAACATGAAGCCGGTGAGGTTACCGGGAGACTCGGCAAGGAATGCTGAATTAAATGAAAATGGAATTCTTGGAGATGCACAAAACAGTGGAGGGAACAGAAGCAATGACAGAAAAGTTTCTAAGATTCTTGCAAAGGAAATGAGAAGTGGTACTCTAGATGGTAAAATTGAGCATTTAGAAAAGAAGATAAAGATGCTTGAAGGAGAGTTAAGAGAAGCTGCTGTTATTGAGGCTGCTTTATATACAGTAGTCGCTGAGCATGGAAACTCCACAAGTAAAGTTCATGCCCCAGCTCGGCGCCTTTCCAGGCTCTATCTTCATGCTAGTAAAGAAAATCTTCAAGGAAGAAGGGCTGGAGCAGCTAAAAGTTCTGTTTCAGGATTAGTACTTGTTACAAAGGCATGTGGAAATGATGTCCCAAGGTACATTTGAGCTATATTACTTCTTTTTATTCTAACAATTTTCCAAATATCCTATAACTGAAAACTAACATTGTGTAAGATATCCATCAGATCTAAGAATCACTAGTTGCACCATCATGAAAAGTTTATATTTTGTGGATAAAAAATATTGATTGTCTTTAATTGGTTAATTCAGGAAACAAGCTGAGTCACAAAGATAGTTCCCTTATGCTGAACATGTGATACATTGCTCCATGAAAATACTTTCTAAAATGATAATGGACTAAAGTTAAACTTTCTTTTAAGATAATGATGAAGTAGAGGTTCTGTTTGTCAACCTATGTTCTGATGAATTTTTCTTCACGTGATGGAAACTAAAGTTCCATCATGAACTGTGCCTTCTGGATGACCTCTTCTTGCATGGCTACAGGTTGAGTTTTTGGTTGTCTAATAGTATGGTGTTGAGAACAATTATAAGCCGAACAGTCAAAGTACCATCAAATCCTGCTGGATCTGGTAGAAGAAGGAAAACTGAGGGAGAGGAGGGGTATGGCAAGATAACAACCTCACTAAGGGTGAAGGGATTATACCCCAGAAAAAATGAAAATACAGCTTTAGGATTTGAAGGTTTTGGTAACTGGGATGATCCCCATATATTCATATTAGCACTGGAAAAGGTTGAAGCTTGGATCTTCTCTCGTATTATAGAATCCATCTGGTGGCAGGTAATGCCTTTATCTTATCCTCCCCTTGAACAATCCTTCAACTGATCTATTTGCTGATGATTAAATATCAAAAAATTCCATTGTAATCTAACATGAATCCTTCTTTGTCTGTGTCCAGACTCTGACTCCACATATGCAGCACACAATGGTGACCAACAAGGAAGTGGTTTCTGCCTCAAGAAAAGACTATAGAAGGACTTCTAGCTCATGTGATCAAGAGCAGGGTAACTTGTCTCTATATATTTGGAAGAATGCTTTTAGGGAAGCTTGTGAAAGGATCTGTCCTATTCGAGCCCGAGGGCATGAGTGTGGCTGTCTGCCTATGCTTTCTAGATTGGTCAGTCAAATTTAATCAGTTCCCAACCTTCTCTGTGCTAAAAGAAACTAAAGTTTACTTTTCATCATATTTTTTTCCCTCTACCATGTTTACATTTTTATGCGAGGACGAGTCCTGACACAATGATAAAGTTTCACTTTGATGACCGGTTGGTTATGTATGTTAGTTTGTTTACATAGTTAAGTGGTTTGGCTAGGGTTGGTAACGCTAAAAGATTTGAAAGGAATGATTATAGGTCAATTTAAAAACAAGAGCAGGATAAACTATGAGGGAAAAACATATTTAAACCAAAGGTTAAAAGATTTGTTTGTGACTGTAAATAAATTCCCATATGGTTTTATTTTGGGTCTACCATTGTTCATAAAGGGATGGAAATTTCATTTTATTTTATTTTATCTTTGGATATTATTATCATTGACTCCTGCCGGGAAATTTAACTATAAGGTGTGTCTGTTATGGCTGATCTTGGGTCTCATGAATTAATCATGGTGGCTGAATAGCAAAGTGTCTTCATTTTTAATATCTTACACTGTAATATATGGCCAAGAATGGTTGACAAAAGCATAATAATTAGTACAAATTTCTTAATCTGAAAGTAAAACATCTGCAAATGTATTTTTCTTCCTCCAAATTGATATCCCTGCAAGAGATTTTAATTTATATTGTCTTATGTTCATTTCTTTAGTCAATGAAATGAAAGCACTTCTTCTGTTCTTTGCATCTGTCATGACATCAGAATGCATTTCTGCTACTTAAATCTAGATAATGGAGCAGTGTGTAGCGAGATTAGATGTGGCTATGTTCAATGCCATTCTTCGTGAATCCGCTGATGAAATACCAACTGATCCTATATCTGATGCAATTAGTGATCCCAAGGTTGTCCCCATTCCACCTGGAAAATCAAGCTTTGGAGCTGGTGCACAGCTAAAAACTGTGGTAACTTCTCAATCTGAGTGTGCGTGTATGTATCCGTATGTTAGTATGAATGTGTTTGTCTGTCTCTCTGTCTTTACACATTGTGAACTTTAATATCTGGTCATCCACTCATGAATCTATTTCCAACCCACAAATATAAGTTCAATTTGTACCTTTCTTTTAGTTTTAGTTGATATCTCTCTTTAAGTCTTGAATGTGGGTTTTAAAGTAGGCCATGAACATGGTTTCTTGGCCTAGAATTAACAGAACATTTGTTGAAATAGAGGGTGGCTGTAGATTTTGAATATATGTTACTAGAGATAATTTCCTTGTCTAGTGATACATTCTTCACATTTATGCCTTGAATTTGTCATTGTCAGATTGGGACTTGGTCTAGATGGTTGACTGATCTATTTGGCATGGATGATCATGACTCAATTGAAGATAAAGCTGACCCTGATAACAATGAAGAGGGAGAAAAGGCATCCTTTAAGTCCTTCAGTCTTCTCAATGCACTAAGTGACCTCTTGATGCTTCCTAAGGATATGCTGTTAAGTGCATCCATAAGGAATGAGGTTTGTTTGGCTACGAAATTGAATGTTTCTTCAAGTTGCTAGCTGTTAAAATTGTGTTATGTTTCACCTAAACATGCTAAAAGGATTCTTGTTTGTTAAGGTATGCCCAATGTTTAATGCAACACTTATCAAGAAGATTCTAGACAACTTTGTCCCGGATGAGCTTTGCCCTGATCCTGTTCCCTCTAATGTTTTTGAAGCTTTGAACTCAGAGGTTAGATATCCAATTTTGTACTTTGTTGTCTCGTTATATAGGATCTTCCATTGGACACACCCCATATTAAATATTCTCATATGCATAAATAAAATACATACATTATAGTTGGGTAAGTTCCAGCATGCATGTGAAATCCGGGCGCTGTCTTCCACAGAGGTCTCAGTGGAAATATGAAATTAACATACTATGTTGCATAGGTATAGATGAGTATTGGATATGATGTATAAACAATAACTTTTTGAAAATTTAAGATACAGAAACGATATTATATAGAGTGAAATATAATTATATTTACATTTTATTAAGGTTAAAATAATGATTTAATCCCTACACGTTCTTATTAATACACATTGGTCCCTGTTGTTACTTGTTACAACGTTTCTTAAGTTTTAGTCTCTAAAAAAGTTGATTTTTAGTTTCTATACAGTATACATGTACCCTTGTAGTTGTAGGGACTAAAACTTCAGTTTTTTCATACAGGAACTAATTATTAAATGAGTGAAGCCTGTACGGATCAAATGATTAGAACAATTTTATTGATTTACTTTTTCCTGATTTCTTTATTTTTTTTCTCTATATATAGATGATATTTATATTGAGTAGTCATCACTTGTTTTTACAATATCCATACAACTGTTGACTAATTCAAGATACGCGTAGCTTTTTGATGTGCAATGTGATTTTTTTCTAAGTTCTGTTTTGAATTTGACACAGAATGAAATGGAAGATGGAAAGGAGTGTGTCAACAACTTTCCATGCATTGCAGCTCCCATAGCCTATTCACCACCAGCAGCAACTTCCATTGCAAGCATTGTTGGGGAGATGGGAAGCAAATCTCAACTAAGAAGAAACAAATCTTCTGTTGTTAGGAAGTCACACACAAGTGATGATGAGCTCGATGAATTGAAGTCTCCATTGTCTTCAATATTCTTCAGTGCTTCCTCATCCCCAAAAGTTTCAACAAAGTCCAGCTTGAAGTTGAAAGAAACTCGCAACCAATCTCCTGTCAGATATGAACTCCTTAGGGATGTATGGATGATCAGCGAGTAGCCTTCTTGTAGATAGATTCTACTCTCTTTTAAAGTGAACTTGTATGTAAACTAAAATAATAAATTGTGCAGGTAAATGTGTATCCACTTTGGATAAAACTCATACAGTTTATTAGGTGCTTTTAGTACTATATGGATGAGTGCATGGACCAACTGGCATGGAGTTGTTCCAGCTTAATCAGTGGTCTCGAATTCGAATCTTGTTATGTAACTGTGTTAAATATCAAGGGGAAATTTTTTCTGTCCATAGTGATATTACTCGGCTCAAATAGGATTACCTTTAGAGGATACCTATGGCCTAGACCAAAGAAAGGTACTTTTAGTACTATTCTCTAATTAGAATTAAGAGTTTTATGTTAATAAATTTGCGTAATAAAAAATTTCATTAAATGTTAACTAGGTTATTGAAACTTTAATTTTAATTGAAGAATAATACCAAAAGTATTTGTATCAAAGTTTTATCCAAAAATTTAAAAAGTAAAAACGCTTTTATTGGTAAACTTTAGAAATAAGCTGACTTTAGAGAAGCTTATTCATTCTAGGTATAGGAGTGCATAAGCTTCTTTTACAGCATAAAGTACTAAGAGATGGAGAAGATAGTATGCATACAAATATATATATATATATATATATACACACACACACACACTAGTACTCTGTTGAGACTCTAAATGCAACTTACTGCATGGCCTTAGATGAGAGGTTAACCAGATTACAAGATGTTAATACCAAATCCCAAGTGAGGTTTTGTTGTGCAGTTTGCTATTTGAATCTTAATTCAAATGACACAAGAAATTCAAGCACGAAGAGACAAAAAAAAAAAAAAAAAGAATGTAACGGCATCATCAAATGGCAGCACGGATTTCTCTAAGGCATGCCAAAACTGAGGCCAGATTCCTGTGAGCAAACTAAAACAACAGCATCAAATGAATATCTACAGATGTAACTTTTTCTTGCTCAAAATATGACACTGGAGCATTAAACAAGAAAAAAATTAAAGATGTCTATAGAAACCTGAAACAAACATTGGCATAGATTAATATGCAATTCCTTATTAGTTTACTTATGAGTGTGTTTGCGTTTGAGGGGTACCAAAGGAGGATCTTACTTTCTGTTTGTACAAAAGTGAACCATTTAGAAGTTCTGATGATATTTGTGACAAAATGGCCCTCTTGAGCAGCTTACACTTAACAATTTCTTGGACACCAGTCTCTTGAAAACTACTTGTCACACAGTGAAGGTGAGTATGGAGTAAATGTGAAAAGAACTTTTTCACAAAGATTTGACCAAATGAGTGTTAGCAATCATATTTTGCTAGCAAAATAAACTCCTAGATCTTGTCGGTTGCTGTCAGGAGCAACAGAAACTACATCTTCACAAGTTACATAATCAGAAACAAAGACTGGAGATTGATACACACATGACAAATTTTCCATAATAAAAATTTCAGTGCATTGATTTGTGATCTATAAGGCTTCTTTTTCAAATAATGCTTATGCAAATACTTGAAAATCTGCCTATTCAAGTCAACAAGCCTTTGAAGATCCGTAGATTGAAATATATAGATCAAAGGGGAAGAATCTGACGAAAACCATTTCCAAAGGTAAGTGGAAATTTGGATTATCGTCGTCTGAATTAGAAGGACGGCATGTGGGTGTTCTGTTTGTTTTTCTGATATCATTTTTTACTTCTGGGATATTTGTATCTAGCACTGTATTGTGTGCGTATATATTTTATTCTTTCATAGCTTGGTTTTGCTTTTCATTTGTATGCAGTTTCCCATATACAGCTATTACATGCACACAAGTGCAAAAGACATGCTATTCTTAACGTGATGAGGCCATGTTATCAATAACGGAAATAATGTTTACACAAACATTTTATTGAATCCTCAAAAAATCCAGGCATGTGTATCTATAATCAATGCTATTCAAAACAGGACATGATTAGAAGTAGGCAAAACCATGCTCAACTCAAAACAGGCAGTAATCTAAACTCAAAAACCATGCAATGGCTAGAAACTTATCAACCAATGCCATCAAATTATGGGATGTTTGGTATTAGAAGAGAAATCACTTCGTTTTTTTTACTAATATAAATAAGAAGCTTTCAGAAAAAAATTGAATAAGAAACTCTTTTAGAATACAAATAAATTAAGAGTACGAATTACCATTGATATCATGCAAATTTTGATAACTCCTCAGTTTTCCTATCAAACACCATTGTAACTCTTTCTCAGTTTTCCTATTAAACATAACTTCACTTAAATCAATTTTGAGTCTAGAAAGAAAAGGCCCCCCAAAAAAAGCCCTGCGCAATAGAGGTTTGAACTTTGAATCTACTTCTACAATAGAAGCTTGAGCTTTATTTCTATTTTGACAATGTAATCCCCTCTCCTCGTTTGATTGCTTCATGAAGACTACAATAAGTGCTTTTGAGTCCTACATTGTCAATTCCAAATCTAAATATTATATGTGAAAATATCTTAGATTTTTTAAGTGCTTTATAGTTAAATCAATAATTAAGTAGAAATAACAAGTCAAATTATTCATACTAAATTAATAGAATAGTCAAGTTGAAAATTTTCAAATTTGAGAATATGAGAAAGTAATGTTGACTAGAAGAAATACATGTTTAGATTAAAGTTTATAGACTTAAGTTTGGATTAAACTCAAATTTGCAAACTGAGTTTGCAAAAATATCTTAGGTTATGCTTTTTCAAAATTGAGTTTTAAGGCAAAAATTTTCTTTCAAATATATCGGTGAGAAATAACCAAACATAATCCTAAATTGAGTTTTGCTGATTTCATTAACTGAAGAGATACAACTGAAATACTATATTTTGATTGAAGCCATAGATAGAACACGCAGTGTGTATTTTTGTGATTCAGGTTGGCCACATAGTAGATTTAGGTTTATCTAGTCGCAGCTCTTGACTGTGGAATTCACAATGTACCTTACCTAAAAATCAGCTGTTGAATTTTAACCTATTTAACATAAAGCTCGTGCGATGCACGGGACCTTTATTAAATTGTTATTAACAAAAGGTCAACAATTATAAATAATTTTGTGAACTTTAATTAGCTTTCATGATCAAATGTTCTACGCAATTTATATAATGGTATCATGTCATATCATTTCATAATTTTCTATTACTTTACGCTTTAGAGAAAAAGCTACTTAATCATATAATTATTATAGGCCTCAATTAATCTTATATATAAAATACCCTATTATTATAAATATTAATATTATCATTTCCGATAATGCTACGGCAATTTCTCAGCTGCACATAACAGGCTCATACTATTGTTTTTCCATTCACTGATATGATACTTTTTATATAAAAAAAAAAAAAACCCAAATCTAGTTTTTTTTCCCTTCCGTATGTAAACAAAGCATTTCTATTATTACAACTATTAAAACAAAGTTTGAACACAAGCAAGGAGTACTAACAGTGGCAGACACACATTGCTACCATCAACCTGATAGAAATGATCAACAGCTAATAACAGCTCCAGTAAATACTTAACATTTTAACATGTTTGACCAATTTTCATTGTCACTAATTTTTACCAAATCTTCACCCCAAATTTCAATATTTCCATTAAAAAATGAAAAAAAAGCAAAGAAATATATAACAATTTGCATACAAACATAACATAAATAGAGCAGCACAGAATAAAATAAATAGACATTAACAATCCAACATATGATCACAAAAAGAAATATATGTTTCGTAAGAGTATCCTTGCATACTTTATAAAATGAAATCGCACCGGAACCAAGACTATAAGCTATAAACAAAACATTATGTTGCTTTTAAGATGTCGACACAAAAAACTCTATCAGAATGAATAGAAACTATTCAAAACCTCACAACTTCCTTGCATGCAGTCCTTATTCTGAGTAAAACAATTCTTGTTATCTTCCATTCCAACTTCGATGAATCCATAATATGGTCAATTCACACAATCAATCATAGAAGATTCTATGAGACAGATTGCTCTGAAGATGCAGCAAGGTAAAAAAGAAAGACACATTGAAGCAAAAAACTGCATAAGAAAGTCAACTACATGAAATTGAAAACTATATATTAAGATTGAGATTGTTGAAATCATAAATTGGAAACAGAGCCTGAGAAAGTTTATGCTCAGTTTAAGAAATATAGTGAAGCAGAGAGAAATTAATAGGTGCATCTTTTAACCCTTGAATTATGATTCTCTAACACTACTCTTCAATCAAAAGCAAAAGCAAGAGCAAGACAATAACAATGAAAAGAAAAGGCAAAAATCAATAAACTTCAAAACCCATTTTAGCTGGAACCACCATCATTCATAAAACCTTCTTTGCGACCTTCAAAGCCAGGCCGCATAAGTTTTTTCTCCCTTTTGGCAATTTTCCGCATTTTCTTCTCATGAATCCTTGCAGCTATATTCTCTGACCTTTTCTGCTGCTTCTCTGCCTTCAACTGGTCCCTCGTTTGAATTCTATCCTTCCATTTCTCCGCATTCTTCTGCTGTTTCTTCTTCTCTTTATGAATGCTTTTATGCAACAGTTTGGGATCATCATGGACCTTAACCCCTGAAGCTCTATCCATTGCTGCTTTCCATGATTGCTTTTTAGCAAAAGCTTCAGCCTTCTCAGGATCTTTCTTCTTCACTTCTTCCAATTTCTTAGCCCTTTCAAGTTCCTTATGCTTTGAAACCTTCCTCTTCTTTTTCCCTTGCATTTCCTCATTCTGAAGTTTAACATGTCCAAACACAAGATCCTTGGAGGCCTCTGCAGCATCCTTCTTCACTTTCTCCACCGCCGATTCACCACGCACAGGGTTACCTTCCTCAGTTTCATCATCCCTCTTGCGTTTCTTGTCCTTATATCCTCTCCGAGCATTTCTTTCATCCCTCTTTCTATCCGAATTCCCAGTATTACGACTTGCACGAAACTCTTCGAGCCTGCGACGAAGCCTTTGCTGAAGCTCTTCGTAAGTCACAGACCCATCATCTCTTTTCATCCCAGAAACAACAGGCTTAGCCGCCGCGGTACCCTGCTCTTCATCACTGTCATCCACCTCTTTTCCAAAACTTTCCTTGAGAAGGTCAAGGGTAGTTGCAGAGGGTTTGTCAGGGTCTAAACGATCCCTCCGAGACTTCTTGATATTCTCCTTGGTCTCTTTCTTTGCCTCAGCTTTTGCAGCCTTGCTGAGGCCCTGAAACCATGGCTTCTCCTTGTCATCAGTTGGCAGATAGAACTTGGCGGGAATCAACTCAATCAACTTATCGAAAAAAAGGGCGTGCTTGTGTATGACAGACGCCAAATCATCACCCTCTCCAACAACCCCACCATTTGGTTTCTTCTTCTTGGTCATTATGTAACCCTAAAATCTCACTGTAAAAGAATCAAGAGATTAAACACAAAAAACTCCTTTCATTCTAACAAAAACTAATTCTTGGATAGATATCGCAATGTGTTCTTAAATTAATAGTTTCTGATAGAAAAAAATAAATAAATCAACGGAACGAAATTCAAAATAAAAAAATTGCAAACATTCAATAGAACTCACCTCTGTTGGGATCGTATAATCGAACTATCTCACGCGTCAAGAACCCCCTTCGTTTGTGAAGTCGCGACCTGCACCGTCGTGGTGGAAATGCCCTGTGTCTGGCGTTTTATTGTTCCGACCCAGAACGCTGAACAGTATACTTGCTCTTACACATAGAAGCTAATAGGGTTTAAGGGGAACTGGACCAAGTGTTTTTCTTTGGGTACTGCTATTAATACCCCAAAAATGCTATTCACACTACCCACATGGGTAACTTTATATTAATTTCTAAAAATACCCTTCCGACAGAAATATATTTTCATTGTGTAACCAAATACATGGTGTGCATACAAAATATAAAACAAAAACACAATGAAAATATGTTTCCGTTTTTTATTTTGCACAGATCCACTACTCTCCAGAAATACATGTACGTCATAAATTTTGTACATAATTGTTATGCCATAGAAAAAATGTATTTCCATTGTTGCATAGGAGGCCTGTATAAAATCTAACATACGATCATGTTTTTGTGTACAAAATCTACAATCAAAATGTGTTTTTCCGTACAAAATACACGATGAAAATATATTTTTGTTTTAGATTTTGTATGCACCCCATGTACGCATAATGGAATCATAATCTGTTGTAAGTTATGCAAATTTAAAAAGCAAAAACATGTTTCCGTGTATAAAATCTATAGTGAAACATGTTTCACCATACAAAATACACAACGAAAACATATTTCAGTTTTAGATTCTTTTGCATCCCATGTATGCAAAACAAAATTATGGGTTTCAAAAATTAAAACAAAAAAAAATCACAATTCTCTGTTGTATCACAAAAACTTAACTTATCTCAGATTGGTCAGACGAGATAAAGGAGAAGATGAATTAGTAGGGGGAAGGGTTGGGGGTGGGTTGGGGTGTTGTGAAAGAGGAAGTGAGAAGTGAGAGAGGAAGGGAAAACCTCAGGAGAGTAAAATAGTCATTTGCTAAGACTAGGTAGTGCCAATAGCAATTCTGTTATTGGCAATCAACTCCCTTTTTTCTTTTTCTTGTTATCTCTTTTTTGTCTTTTATATAAGGAATTGCTATTTTCACTTTGTATTTTTACTAATGCACTCTACTTTCAAATTTATTTAACTCAAAATACCCTTTTACCTGAAAATAGATTCAGAAATTTATTTACACTCCCGTCTTTCCAGAATCTAATTTCCAAAAGGTCGTTCTAATTTTGATGACTCTCCCATCAAAAGCAAATGCAAATGGCTTCTTCAAGATTATTAGATTCTAATAGTTAAGCAAAAAGTAAATTAGAAATTGAAAAATCAAGGATCTCAAAATAAGAATAAAAACAAGTTGGTCCAAGTTGTACCGTGATCAAGAATAATTCCAACTGAATCTCATGACTTATGACCGGTTTGGGTCATGGCTTGTTATCATCTTATTTATAAACAAACATATTTTTTGAAAAAGGAAAAAGATATTTATATTCAAAACCATTTGCATCTAATTCCCTATCATAAAACGTACCCCTACCAATACTTGAAACATAAGAGTTACATCAACAGAACAAGTGGTCAAGTTGAGATCTTGGATGTGGATAAAAGAAAAAAGTGCATTGTTTTTCAACCTCTTTTTTATGATTGGATGCAAAAACCAAGATTGGCATTGCATCAGGCCTAATAATTATGTATGTTGGCTTGTGAAGGCAAGTATGTTTGCTCTGCTGGAATCAGACCTCAAATGAATCATTATTTGTAATATGGCATATAGTGCTAGCTCTTGAATGTTAAAAATCAGATGCAGATAAATTATTGCTTTCATTCTTCTTTTTCTTCTTCTTCTTAAATGAGGTTTATTTATACAAGTGGGTATAACAAATATTCCATAATAATAGAAAACAAAATAACAATTTTATCTTATCTAAATAGAATGCTAACAACCAATTTAAATTTAAACAACTTGTATTCCTATCTAAAATAACTATATTTTAAATTCAAAAACTTCCTTTCAACACCCCCTCAAGTTGGTGCATGAATATTGGTCATGTCCAACTTGCCAATTGCTTCTTCAAACACTCATCTAGCAACAATAGGTTCAGGAGGTGCTTCAGGATAATCCACATGTGCTTCGGTTATATGAGGTAGAGAAAGAGAATTGAGATATGAGAAGAGATTTAGAACAATCACATGTTCAGGTCAATAGACTTCAGGGATGGTCTGTGAAGGATTCAGAACAGTGTAACAAGCTTCACATTAAAGACCAAATTAAGCAAATCAAAGCTTAACCACCAAGTAAAGGCAACAACAAGGCCACTTGGCAAAAGCTCAAATCATCAAAGCTTAACTATCAAGAGCAGCATAGTTTTAAAAATCGACTTAGTGACTGATCCTGTCAGGGTATTGGGTCACTGGACCAGTGGTCAAAACAGTGGGTCACTATTTGACCTGCATGACCCGGTCTGTAATAAAAACATAAAATTTTTATACTTGTCTTAAAATATTTAAAAAAAGACATCACAAACCGTAACATAGATAATTAGATACCAAAATGTAAAAAAACATCATTGTCCAAGTTCAAACAAACAAGTAACAAAGATCATAAATATAAGCTAAATAAGTTTAAATTCAAGAAACAAAATCATCAATAAAAATTATAGAATGCTAATTCTCACCCAATAACTCATACTTGCACTCAATTTACTTTCATTCTATATTAATATTATTAACAATTTATGAGTATTTTGGAAACAAGTTTTATGTGCCTAAAAAAGAAAGAAAAACTCACTTACATACACCACTTATCCACCATTGACAGACTTCAAGACTTAAAAATTAGTCACTTAATTTAAAATTCAAACACTTTGTTTAAAATTAAAAAAAAAACTATTTAAAAACACTGGAAGTGTTCAAGCGAATTTAAAGACACTGAAAAAGCATAGCTCAATTCCCGTCTCTCCCTTTCACTATTGACGTGTGCCTTGGGAACCCACCTCATTGTGCCTTGGGAACCCACCTCATTACATGACCACCCCCTCTCTCTCATTCACGACCAACCCAACCACCCACCCCATCCCAAAAAAATAAAAATCCTTAGCCCCCCCTCCACCACAAACAAAATCCTTGTTGGCGTTCAAACTGCAAACCCCCCTAAAAATCCTCAGTCCCCATCCTTGTTATCGTTGCCCCCCCAATAGAAATCCGTTCTTTCGTCCCGCCACTCATATCCTCGTTAGCCACCGAGAACCCCCTTCCCCCCCACCGTGAACAGACACCAGCCCCACCCCCGCAGCGTGAACAAACCCCCCCCCCCCCCCCCCCCCCCCCCCCCCCCCCCCCCCCCCCCCCCCCCCCCCCCCCCCCCCCCCGCGCGCGCCCAAACCCCGCGAAGATCTGGTCCGGTTCGTCGGGTAGGCGATTGAACCATGAACCCGACTAGGTTGCACTGGGTTGAAAAACACTGCTTGAAACATAAGAGTTACATCAACCAAAACGAGTGGTCAAGTTGAGATCTTGGATGTGGATAAAAGAAAAAAGTGCAGTGTTTTTCAACCTCTTTTTTATGATTGGGTGCAAAAACCAAGATTGGCATTACATCAAGCCTAATAATTATGTATGTTGGCTTGTGAAGGTATGTATGTTTGCTCTACTGGAATCAGACTTCAAATGAATCATTATTGGTGATATGGCATATAGTGTTGGCTCGTGAATGTTAAAAATCAAATACGGATAAATTACTGTTTCATTCTTCTTCTTCCTCCTAAATGAGGTTTATTTATACAAGTGGGTATAACAAATATTCCGTAATAATAAGAAACAAAATAACAATTTTATCCTATCTAAATAGAATGCAAACAACCAGTTTAAATTTAAATAATTTTCATTCCTATCCAAAATAACAATATTTTAAATTCAAAAACTTCCTTTCAACACTCCCCCTCAAGTTGGTGCATGAATATTGGTCATGCCCAACTTTCCAATTGCTTCTTCAAACACCCATCCAGCAGTAATAGGTTTAGGAGATGCTTCAGGATAGTCCACAGCAAGTGCTTAGGGTGTATGAGGTAGAAAGAGAATTGAGATACGATAAGAGATTCAGAACAATCACATGTTCAAGTCAATAAACTTCAGGGATGGTCTGTGAAGGATTCAGAATAGTGTAACGAGCTTCACATTAAAGACCAAATTTAGCAAATCAAAGCTTAACCACCTAGTAAAGGCAACAACAAGGCCACTTGATAGAAGCTCAAATCATCAAAGCTTAACCATAAAGAGTAGAAGCTAAATAATGCTTAACCACTCAAGACAAAAGAAAAGAAAGGAACAATGCTTAACCACCACACATGGCAGAAGCTACAGTATCAAAACAAGCCTAAAACACTAAAACCAATAAGCCAAAAACAAGCCAAATATCAATGAAACATTATGCTGCATAGTAGCAAACTCAATGACAACAACAACATCAAAAACTACATTTATCTCACCAAGCTGAAGAACAACATGGAGATTGAAGCTTGGTAACAGTGACTGAAAATTGCAGAAAACAACCAACGCTTAACGACCATAAGGCAGAAGCTAAAACCATCTCAATGCTTAACCATCCATGGTTGAAGCTCAATAAAATGCTTAACCACCGTGTACAAAAGTAGAAACTAAACAATGCTTAACCACTCAAGATAGAAGCAAACAAAGGAACAATGCTTAACCACCACACATGACAGAAGCTACAGTATCAAAACAAGCCTAAAACACTGAAACCAATAAGCCAAAAACAAGTCAAATATTAATGAAACATTATGCTGCATAGTAGAAAACTCAATGACAACAACAACATCAAAAACTACATTTATCTTACCAAGCTGAAGAGCAACATGGAGATTGAAGCTTGGTAACAGTGACTGAAAATTGCAAAAAACAACCAACGCATAACCACCATAAGGCAGAAACTAAAACCATCTCAATGCTTAACCATCCATGGCTGAAGCTCAATAAAATGCTTAACCACCATGTACAAAAGCCCACGTCAACAAGAACTAGTCATAACAGAATCCATGACTTCCATGGATGAGAAGAAAACAAATAGAAGAAACTAAGGAGAAAAGAGAATGGGGACAAAAACTAAGTTCATGATAATAATAATCATAATTCGTAGAGGAATCATAGAAGGTGAAGGTTAAAAAGGAGAAATAAAAGTGGAATATAGGTACAAGAAGAAAAAAAAGATGTACATTTGGGAAATGTGAAGAAGAAAGCTAAGAGTCTCTTATGACAGCGAAAGATAATTTTTTTTCATGGAGGATACCATAGCTCTGATACCATGTTAAAAATTGAATACGGATAAATTACTGCTTTTATTCTTCTTCTTCCTCCTAAATGAGGTTTATTTATACAAGTGAGTATAATAAATATCCCAGAATAATAGGAAACATAACAATTTTATCCTATCTAAACAAAATGTTAATAACCAATTTAAATTTAAACAACTTGTATTCGTATCTAAAATAACTATATTTTAAATTAAAAATTTTCTTTCAACAATGAAGGAAATATTGTGACTCTGAGTGGAATCAAGTTATCATATTGGAATGAAGTCATCAAGTTTGGCATTGATATAGATTTGTTACTATGTATGCCGGTTTGTGAATGCACCAACAACTGTTATGCAGGCACTATTCTCATATGTGGAATTATATTGTTACCGAACCAAGAAGAGCTTGGGCAATAGGGCATGCAAATTGGGTTTTGGCAGAGAATATTGACTATATTGCAATGTGCGAGGGAGAGAATCTTTGGGTTGAAGATTCTTACATGGTTTATTTGGACTTTATAATGTGGGATATGTATAAGCTGGTGGGCAATGACGGATCCACATTATTGGGTATGGGGAAAATTGTTCCTACAAGATTTTTTTTACATAGGTATATATATTAAAATTTATTTTTTGACCCATAAAAAATTTATTTTGCTCCCATAACAAATTTTTTATTTAAATGAATGTAAAAAAGCTATAAGAGATAAAACAAAAAATAAATTGGTATTAATTTTATCATTTTATCTTTTCAATTTTTTATAGTATTGACCATGAAAAAGTCATACAATATTTTTAAAAAATAAAAATCTGTAAAGAACCATTATAATTTGTAAAAAGATAAGTATTTTAGATTGTTTTGACCTACACATTGTGTATTTTTTAAAATCTTGTAATATTTTTCTTCTTTGAAAATATTATAAATTACTTATTTGCCTCCACTAGAAAGAATTTCTGGATCCATTACTGTTGATGGTTATGGATGGCATTTCAGTAGAGATTAAATTAATGTGTGTTCTTGTTACAGATTCTATAAATGGACTTAGTGATAAGGCCCATTAAGGAATCGTGGACTGAAGACCCCAACTGAAAGTAGATCGTGGACCCTGTCAACTACGGAGATCGTGATAACAAGCAGTTAGAGATCTCGGCGGTGATTCTTGAGGAAAATCCACAACTAACCAAGAGGTAGGCGCAACATAAATAAGAGATGGTTGCAGAGGAAAAGGTACACACATTCTCATTCACTAATATTTTCATTCACACTATGCACACACCTCACCCCTCTGGTTGAGTATTGCTTCGTGCATAGTGATCGTCTTCTGAAGGTATTTTCTCCCATATAAATACCTTAAGAGAGAGTTTGATCCTACATTAAATTACCAGCATCCTTGCTGGACTTTCTGTTCATAAAACAACAGAACATTGGCGCCGTCTGTGGGGAAGGTAAATTTCAAATCTCACGATTCACAATGGTTAACACCAGAAGCAACCAGTCTCTACCACCACATTCTGAGATGCCGGGAAGAGGAGAATTACCACCTGGTAATCAGAATGTGGTTCACCGTGAAGACTTGCACGTGACTGACGTGGTTTCAGATTCAGCCTCGTATCTTGCTCCAACAGGACGAGCAATCCAAGATGCTCATCAACCAAACCCGGTCCATCATCCAGTGGTTACGGTGGCCCACGGACCGGAACCGGTTGAACGATTAGTAAGCAACGCTCTCAGTCTGATCCTGGCTCGAATTGAGAGTATGGAGAAAAGATATTCAACGGCAGGAGGATATCAGAAACATCATGCGACAGATGGAGGAACGAAATGCGGAGTGGAAACGTGAGGAAGAATTGTGAATACAATGCATGGAATAACATCTCAGGAATGTAGAGACCCCGGTCCACAATGAAAATCGTGGACACCAGAATAGTCACGCAGCCAGGAACGAGACCAGTCTTTAGGCTCATCAGGTCCTGGTTGTTCCCGTGAATTACCCCGATAATTTGGAGGAACTAATCAGTCGATTTGAAGTTGGAGGCTCATCTCGAGGGAACCTTTGGAATGACAACCCAGTGCAACCAGAGGCCCCGAATCAACCAATCAATCCCGGGGTGAAGCAGCCGACAAACCAGCCTCAGATGGAGGATCCAAATCTTACTGTTGAATCTACATCTCGACTAAGGTGAGAAGGAGGAGTATACCGGAGCAAATATAGTCGAGGGCAACATAATAATAGTCCTTTCACTAACGAGATAGTTAATGCCTGATATTTAGATGATTTTGATGGTTCATTTCTGTCAAAATATGACGGAGCCCAGGGTCCGCATATAATAACCCTAAGTCCTAGCGTGAGCGGCGCAAGTTTTGGGTGCTAGCAACGCTGGTTTCTGCAGAACTGTGGCGCTCTTGGCGCCAGGTTGGCGCTCCAGGCGCCATAGTTTCTGGAGTTCGCGCTGATGGGGCGAGGGTGGCGCTGTTGGTGCCATGGGTTCTTGGAGTTGACGCTTAGGGCACCAGGTTGGCGCGAGTGGCGCAAGACAGCCCAGAGGATCTGCAGGGGGCGCGAGTGGCGCCATGGTGGCGCGGATGGCGTCGTTGGTTCTGGGGGGTTGGCGCGAGTGGCGCCATAGTGGCGCGAGGGGCGCCACATGTAAGGACCCTCAATGGGGCACGGAAGGTGCCAAGATTCCAGGCAGATAGCGCCAGGATCCTTAGAAGAAAACCTTGTTCAGGGTGTGGCGCTGATGGCGCCAGGTCTGGCGCTAATGGCGCCAGACCACTGGAAAGTGGTGCCCAGAGCGCCATGGCCACGCCAAGAGCGCCAGGTCCTCTGGAATTTGGCGCCAAGGGCGCCAGGCCGGCGCTGGGAGCGCCATGATCTTTGGAAACTCACGCTTGGGGTGCCAATGGTGGCGCCAGGGGCGCCATGTTTTCCAGCCGGCGCTGATGGCGCCAGATGTGGCGCTAGAAGCACCAGAAATTCTGGAATTTGGCGCTGGTGGCGCGGGAGCGGCCCCGGTAGCGCCAGAGGTCGTGCTGGGCCACTATATAAAGTGAAAAACGCGAAAAATGAGAGGAAAAATAGTTTCTTCTTCCTCCTCCAGCCCTGACCTCCATTAGTGATTGGTCCAAGCTTACTAGGACCTTGTTTCTTGCTTTAAATACCTTCCTTTAACCTTTGATTGTGAGAGAAACACTTTGAAGCTTGAATCCTTCTTCCTTTCTCTTGAAAACCCCTTTTTAGTGAGAATTGGAGTCTATAGAGAAAAGCTCAGAGAACTTGAGAGTGGCTGAGACCCACTGCTTGGAAACGACATCAGAGCTCGAGGAAGCTGTACTCTGGTCTTCTTAGTCACCATTGAGGTAAAAGACTCAAGTTTCTCCATTTGATTTTGATTCTGAGGGTTCTCATGAATAGTGACCCATATGAGCTGGGGCTAGAATTAGCCCAGGGTCCTATAGAGAATTGTGTTCAGGGGGTTGTTCTGAGGAAGTTAGAGCCTTCAGTCATCATTATTGATGAAGTTTGATTTTTGGGTTCTGAGTTATGTATGAATAGAGAAAGGACTTGTTGTTGGCTATTATGAACCTTAGAGCTGTTGATAAAGTTGCTCATGGGATAGTGTAGATGTTGTTTATGAGCTGAATTGGTTGTATTAAAAGCTTGGATTTGATATGGCTAAAGTAAGGATATGCTTTGTATTAGCCTGAACAGAGTCTTAGGAGAGGCTCTGGAGCCTTGGTTAGGCTAAGAGGGATCCTATTGAGGGTTTGAGAATCACTTGTGAAGTGTTTAGTTATGGGTTATGTGGAAAGGATTATAGTCCTTTCGTTCTAACAGCTTAGGACCGTTACTGATATGTTATGGGTTGCTCTTATGTAGGACGTGAGCTTGATAATTCTGGTGGTGGTGACCACGAGACCGGGGGAGCTAGTGTTTTGCCTAGAGCAGGTAAGCTCTTGGTTCTTGCATGTGAGTCCTTACTGTGTTCCATCATGCTCCAGAAAGAGTGATGGTTCTGGTGCGAGTAAATGCATATATATATATATATATATATATAGAAATTGTGTGCTGGTATGGTTGAATCCTGATATGTTTTCTGTACCCTGTGAAGGGGAAATGATATGTATTGATATGAGATGCTTGAAATGGAATATGAAATCGTGATGTGAGATTGATGTGCATGACTATGAGCTATCTAGCATATGATACGCATGATTGACAATTAGATTTGAATGTGAACTCTGTGAATGAATAGAATCCTATGGTAGTAGGATAGATGACATAAGATTGAGTAAGACCTGCTGTGAGATGTACCTGTTATATAGATGTAGCCTCCCAAATGGAGATGTTCCTATATACACAGAGGTAGCCTCCTCAGGCAATTGTGTTGAGATAAATGATGAGACGTGCCTGTTATATAGATGTAACCTCCTAAGTGGAGATGTTCCTATATATACAGATGTAGCCTCAGATAGATTTGTTGAGATCCTGGCATGAGATGTTCCTAGTATATAGAGGTAGCCTCCTAAGGGGAGATGTTCCTATATACATAGATGTAGCCTCTACAGGATAGTGATTTATGTTCTGGATGGCTATAGGCCACGCGTGGGTCACCTGATTATTGACAGGTGAATGTGAATTGATGATAAATGATGATTTTAAGAAGGGAATTTGGAAATGGCTGATATAGATATACTATTTTCCATATATATATATATGTCTGAAAGTGAACAAGGGGAAGGAAATACCTTCAAGGGCCCTGAGTTTACTGGGATTTTTATATCTCACCCCCTTTGTGGGACTTATATTTTGCAGGTGATTCCTCAGGAGGAACAGATAGATCCCAAGGCAAGAAGCCTATGCAGGGATAGTTGCTATTTGTAAACCTTAGGCATAGATGATATGAGCATGTGGCTCTGATGTTTTGTATACTGCCTTTGGTTTAATTTTGGTATCCTGAGGCGAGATGTATGTACAGTTTTGTATCTAAACAGAGTCTTTATGTGTATTCACCATATTATAATGTATAGTGGTTATGTTAGTGACATTTGATAACGTCACTCTTATATTATGCTTCCAAACTGCTTAAACTCTGATGATTATAGTTAATGATAGTGATTAAGGCAGGTTAATGACCCTGGTTTTGTACGGGGCGTTACACCGCAGGTGTTGGAGGATGGCACGGTTGGCACGGGAATGGCGCGGTTGGCGCCGTGGGCTTTGGAAGCTGGCGCGATCAACGCGGCAGCTTGGGCAGACCCACTATAAAGGGGGTCATTTTACGAAAATTGCCCCAAAAAACTTCCTTCTTCTTCCTCCAGCTACCCACCTCCATTGTTGAGTACTCAAGCTTCCTTGACCCTTGTTTGTTCACCAAATCACCATCCTTGAACCTCCATTGTGTTGGAAAACAATTGGTGAGCTTGAATCTTTCCTCATTTCTCCTTGAAAACCCCCAAATCAAAGAATACCTTTCTCAAGGGAAGATCATAGAACTCGAGTTCGACGAGGAACGACGGCGATTCATAGACACCCGAGATAGGGGAAGTGATCCAGAGGTCTTCCTTGCCATCTTTGAGGTAAGAAACTCGAGATTCTTTGGTTGATTTGTGAGTTGGGGTTTTGGGTGAATAGTGACCCACTTGAGTTTGAGCTAGTATTAGCCTTGGGTCATTTAGAATCATGTATTTAGAAAGTTGTGAGGATGAAGGATTAGCTCTCATATGTTAGGTTGGTGAACTTTGAATTGTGGCTCTATGATATGCATGTATAGTTGATATGCTAAGTTGCTTGGTTATGTTGTGACATGCAAGAGCCTTAGTATATGGTATGGATGTGCCTGAGAGGCCATATGAACGATGTCTCATGTGTGATATGAACCGTTCAAGCCATATGTGAACCTTGAGCCTTTGGGGCTATTGAGAGCTTTGAGCTCATTGTGTATGGCTTGTGTGTGAGTCTAGGGTGACTCTAATGCCATGTTTGACATGAGATAGACCGCTAAGGGTCTATGAGATGGCTTGTGAGTGATGAGCCTTGGTGAACCTTAGGTTAGATGACCTTGTGGTTGGAAAGGATTGAGGTTCCCTTCTTTGAGACGGTTGAGAACTGTGTTATATGCTTAAGCTTGTATGCTTGTTTTGGCTTGATGATTGATATGAGCTGGTATGCCTTGTATAGGGCGTGACACCGAGGGTGTCGGTGGCGGATGCCACAGAGCAGGGAAAGAACTGCAGAGCTCGGCTTTGCCAGGTAAGTTCTTGGTCCCTTGGGGATGTTTCCCACTTGCTTGTGCTCCACCATACTCCGAGGGAGTGATGGTTGCATTCATGATGCATGCATTGATGGTTGTTGCATCCTCATAATGATATGTATGCTTGCATTTATGCTTGAGAAATGTATGATACTTGTTGATGGATATAATAACCTAGGCTTTTTATAAAAAGGAGTAAAAGAAATAAGAATTTATATTATAAAATTCTGTCGCAAAAGCCTAAGTGACGAATTTAGCGACAGAATTAGCGACGGAATTAGTGACGGTTTTAGCGACGGATCTGGTCCTGGCGCGGTTAGCGTGAGATTGGCGCGAGTAGCGCCACAGGTTCTGCCAGTTGGCGCTACTAGCGCCATAATGGCGAGGTGAGCGCCACAGATGCTGGAGGTTGGCGCGATTAGCGCCAGAATGGCGCGGTTAGCTCCATAAGTGCTCCAGAAAGTCTGTTTGTCACTGGAACTTGGCGTGGGTAGCGCCATATATGGCGCGATTAGCGCGGGAACGTCGGCAGAACCAGAATTTAAATGCCATTTTACGAGATTTTGGCCCAAAAGCATGGTTTCTTCTTCCCTCAGCCTCCAACCTCCATTGATGACTTGCCAAGCTTCCTAGGACCATGCAAGATAACCAAAACACTTTCCTGATGACCTTTAATCTTGAGAGAATCATCTAGAAAGCCATAATCCTTCATTTATGTACTTGAAACCCCTTGTGAGTGAGAGTTGGGATTCTCAAGAGAAACCCTCAGAGAACTCGAGAATAGGCAAGACCCAAGGCAGGAGACAGACACCAGAGCTCGAGGAAGCTGTCCTGAGATCTCCTGGGTCGCCACTGAGGTAAGGAATTCAAGTTCTCTTGGGTCTCTGTGATTTTGGGGTTTTTTGAGTTTTGTGACCCATGCTGAGATGGGGCTAGAATTAGCCCAGGGTCCAGTTGAGAAACTTGTTTAGGACGATGAATAGATGAAGGAATAGCTTTCAGTTTTTGATTCTGATGATTTTGGATTTTGGCTCTGTGTGGCCTATGTGGTCTGTGTTATGGCCACTTGTATTGGTCATCTGATATACCAGAGCCTTATATA